>JAODAL010055337.1:0-24031 GCA_025379985.1 Phyllomedusa bahiana
CCACCCGCCACCACCTACCCCACAGCGGCCAGAACTCTGCCCCAACACCTCACCCCACACGGGCGCTGACCTGCCTACAACACCCACCCACAGCGGGGGCTGACACTGCTACACACCTCACCCACCCGCGGGGGCGGACCTGCTACATACCCCTCACCCCACAGCGGCCGACTCTGCCACATACACCTCACCCCACAGCGGCCGCGACTCTGCCACAACACCCCACCCACACGGGCCTGGACTCCGCTCAAACCTCACCCCCAGCGGGCGCGGACCTGCACATACACCTCACCCCACAGCGGCGCTGGACTCTGCTACAACACCTCACCACAGCGGGCGCGGACTTGCCACAACACCTCACCCACACCCGGGGCTGACCTGCTCAACACCTCACCCCACCCCGGGCGCGGACTCTGCCCATACACACTCACCCCACAGCGGGGGCTGACTCTGCCACATACACCTCACCCCACAGCGGGCGCGGACTCTGCCACACACACCTCACCCCACAGCGGGCGCTGGACTCTGCCCCATACACCTCACCCCACAGCGGCGCGGACTCTCTACATACCCCCTCACCCCACAGCGGCGCGGACTCTGCACATACACCTTTACCCACAGCGGGCGCTGGAAATCTGCTACACACACCTCACCCACAGGGGCGCGGACTCTGCCACATACACCTCACCCCACAGCGGGCGCAGGACTTTTGCTACAACACCTCACCCCACACGGGGGGGCGGGACTCTGCCACATACACCTCACCCACAGCGGGCGCTGGAAATCTGCCACATACACCTCACACCCACAGCGGCGCGGACTCTGCTACTAACCCACCCTACAAACGGCCCCTGACCTGCACATACACCTCACCCCCACAGGCGTGCCTGGACTCTGCCACATACACCCCACCCCACAGCGGCGCGGACTCTGCACATACACCTCACCACAGCGGGCGCGGACTCTGCCACATCACCTCACCCACAGCGGGCGCTGGACTCTCCCCAACACCTCACCCCGGGGGGCGCGGACTCTGCACATACACCTCACCCCACAGCGGGCGGGTGGACTCTGCTACATTTCACCTCACCCCACACGCCCCGGGGGCCCGGCCTCTACATACACCTACCCCAGCGGGCGCTGACTCTGCTACATACACCACACCCCCCACAGCGGGCGCAGGACTCTGCCACATACACCTCACCCCAACGGGCGCTGGAACTCTGCTACATACACCTCACCCACAGCGGCGCGGACTCTGCCACAACACCTCACCCCCCAGCGGGCGCGGACCTGCACATACACCTCACCCCACAGCGGGCGCTGGACTCTGCTACATACACCTCACCCCACAGGGGCGCGGAACTCTGCCACATACACCTCACCCACACGGGCGCCGACCCCTGCACACACACCTCACCCACAGGCGGCGCGACTCTGCCACATACACCTCACCCACCGCGGGGCGGGCTCTCACACAACCCCACCCACAGGGGCGCAGGACTCTCCACAACACCTACCCCCCACAGGGCGCTGGACTCTGCCACAACACCTCACCCACAGCGGGCGCAGGACTCTCAACAACCCCCTCACCCCACAGCGGCGCAGGACTCTGCACATACACCCCACCCCACAGCGGGCGCGGACTCTGCCACATACAAACCCCACCCCCCACGGGCGCTGGACTCTGCACATACACCCCCACCCCACAGCGGCGCGGACTCTGCTACAACACCTCACCCCACAGCGGGCCGGACTCACTCACCTCACCCACCCGGGGGCCTGGACTCCTGCCACAACACCTCAACCCCACAGCGGCGCAGGACTCTGCACACACACCTCACCCACAGCGGGCCGGACCTGCTACCACACACCTCACCCCACAGCGGGCGCTGGACTCTGCCTACATACACCTCACCCACAGCGGGCGCTGGACTCTGCACACACACCTCACCCACACGGGCACTGGACTCTGCTACACACACCCACCCCACAGCGGGCGCTGGCCTCATCACACCATCACCCCCCGCGGCGCGGACTCTGCTACATACACCTCACCCACAGCGGGCGCGGACTCTGCTACATACACCCTCACCCCACAGCGGCGCAGGACCTGCTACACACACCTCACCCCACAGCGGGCGCTGGACTCTGCATACACTACACCCTCACCCCACAGCGGGCCGCAGGACTCTGCTACACACACCTCACCCCACAGCGGGCGAAGGACTCTGCTACATACACCTCACCGCACAGCGGCGCTGGACTCTCTACAATACACCTCACCCCACAGCGGGCGCTGGACTCTGCTACATACACCTCACCCCACAGCGGGCGCTGGACTCTGCTACAACACCTCACCCCACAGCGGCGCAGGACTCTGCTACATACACCTCACCCCACAGCGGGCGCTGGACTCTGCACACACCTCACCCCACAGCGGGCGCAGGACTCTGCTACATACACCTCACCCCACAGCGGGCGCTGGACTCTGCCACATACACCCACCCCACAGCGGGCGCTGGACTCTGCACATACACCTCACCCCACAGCGGCGCTGGACTCTGCACACACACACCTCACCCCACAGCGGGCGCTGGACTCTGCTACATACACCTCACCCCACAGCCGGCGCAGGACTCTGCCACACACACCTCTACCCCACAAACGGCGCAGGACTCTGCTACATACACCTCACCCCACAGCGGGCGCTGGACTCTGCCACATACACCTCACCCCACAGCGGGCGCTGGACTCTGCTACACACACCTCACCCCACAGCGGGCGCTGGACTCTGCTACATACACCTCACCCCACAGCGGGCGCTGGACTCTGCTACACACACCTCACCCTACAGCGGGCGCAGGACTCTGCTCATACACCTCACCCCACAGCGGCGCTGGACTCTGCTACTCACACCTCACCCCCAGGGCGGACTCTGCACAACACCTCCCCCACAGCGGGCGCTGGACTCTGCCTACATACACACCTCACCCCACAGCGGGCGCAGGACTCTGCTACATACACCTCACCCCACAGCGGGCGCTGGACTCTGCCACATACACCTCACCCCACAGCGGGCGCAGGACTCTGCCACATACACCTCACCCCACAGCGGGCGCAGGACTCTGCTACATACACCTCACCCCACAGCGGGCGCAGGACTCTGACACATACACCTCACCCCACAGCGGCGCAGGACTCTGCTACATACACCTCACCCCACAGCGGGCGCTGGACTCTGCCCACATACACCTCACCCCACAGCGGGCGCTGGACTCTGCCACATACACCTCACCCCACAGCGGGCGCAGGACTCTGCCACATACACCTCACCCCACAGCGGGCGCTGGACTCTGCTACATACACCTCACCCCACAGCGGGCGCAGGACTCTGCTACATACACCTCACCCCACAGCGGGCGCTGGACTCTGCTACACACACCTCACCCCACAGCGGGCGCTGGACTCTTTCTACAACACCTCACCCCACAGCGGGCGCTGGACTCTTCCACACACACCTCACCCCACAGCGGGCGCTGGACTCTGCTACACACCTCACCCCACAGCGGGCGCTGGACTCTGCTACACACACCTCACCCCACAGCGGGCGCTGGACTCTGCCACATACACCTCACCCCACAGCGGGCGCTGGACTCTGCTACACACACCTCACCCCACAGCGGGCGCAGGACTCTGCCACATACACCTCACCCCACAGCGGGCGCTGGACTCTGCCACATACACCTCACCCCACAGCGGGCGCTGGACTCTGCCACACACACCTCACCCCACAGCGGGCGCTGGACTCTGCCACATACACCTCACCCCACAGCGGGCGCAGGACTCTGCCACATACACCTCACCCCACAGCGGGCGCTGGACTCTGCTACATACACCTCACCCCACAGCGGGCGCTGGACTCTGCGACAGACACCTCTCCACACAGCGGGCGCAGGACTCTGCTACATACACCTCACCCCACAGCGGGCGCTGGACTCTGCCACATACACCTCACCCCACAGCGGGCGCTGGACTCTGCTACAGAGCCCTCACCCCACAGCGGGGGCTGGACTCTGCTACATACACCACAACCAACAGCGGTCGCAGGACACTGCCCACATAACACCTCACCCCACAGCGGGCGCAGGACTCTGCCACATACACCTCACCCCCCAGCGGCGCTGGACTCTGCTACATACAACCTCACCCCCGCGGGCGCTGGACTCTGCTACAACCCCCTCACCCCACAGCGGGCGCTGGACTCTGCTACATACACCTCACCCCACAGCGGGCGCAGGACTCTGCCACATACACCTCACCCCACAGCGGGCGCTGGACTCTGCCACATACACCTCACCCCACAGCGGGCGCTGGACTCTGCCACATACACCTCACCCCACAGCGGGCGCTGGACTCTGCCACACACACCTCACCCCACAGCGGGCGCAGGACTCTGCCACATACACCTCACCCCACAGCGGGCGCAGGACTCTGCTAATACACCCACCCCACAGGGCGCGACTCTGCCACATACACCTCACCCTACAGCGGGCGCAGGACTCTGCCACATACACCTCACCCCACAGCGGGCGCTGGACTCTGCCACATACACCTCACCCCACAGCGGGCGCTGGACTCTGCCACATACACCTCACCCCACAGCGGGCGCTGGACTCTGCTACACACACCTCACCCCACAGCGGGCGCTGGACTCTGCCACATACACCTCACCCCACAGCGGGCGCTGGACTCTGCTACATACACCTCACACCACAGCGGGCCCGGACTCGCTACACATCACACCTCACCCCACAGCGGGCGCGAAATCTGCCACATACACCTCACCCCACAGCGGGCGCTGGACTCTGCTACATACACCTCACCCCACAGCGGGCGCTTGACTCTGCCACATACACCTCACCCCACAGCGGGCGCAGGACTCTGCTACATACACCTCACCCCACAGCGGGCGCTGGACTCTGCTACATACACCTCACCCCACAGCGGGCGCAGGACTCTGCTACATACACCTCACCCCACAGCGGGCGCTGGACTCTGCTACATACACCTCACCCCACAGCGGGCGCAGGACTCTGCTACACACACCTCACCCCACAGCGGGCGCTGGACTCTGCTACATACACCTCACCCCACAGCGGGCGCAGGACTCTGCTACATACACCTCACCCCACAGCGGGCGCAGGACTCTGCTACACACACCTCACCCCACAGCGGGCGCAGGACTCTGCCACATACACCTCACCCCACAGCGGGCGCTGGACTCTGCTACATACACCTCACCCCACAGCGGGCGCTGGACTCTGCTACACACACCTCACCCCACCGCGGGAGCAGGACTCTGCCACATATACCTCACCCCACAGCGGGCGCAGGACTCTGCCACACATACACCTCACCCCACAGCGGGCCGCTGGACTCTGCTACTACACCCACCCCCACCACGCGGGCGCAGGACTCTGCACATCCACCTCCCCCCCCAGCGGGCGCAGGACTCTGCCACACACACCTCACCCCACAGCGGGCGCTGGACTCTGCCACACACACCTCACCCCACAGCGGGCGCAGGACTCTGCTACATACACCTCACCCCACAGCGGGCGCTGGACTCTGCTACACACACCTCACCCCACAGCGGGCGCTGGACTCTGCTACATACACCTCACCCCACAGCGGGCGCTGGACTCTGCTACATCCCCCACCACCCCACAGCGGGCGCTGGACTCTGCAACATACACCTCACCCCACAGCAGGCGCTGGACTCTGCTACATACACCTCACCCCACAGCGGGCGCTGACTCTGTCACATACACCTCACCCCACAGCAGGCGCTGGACTCTGCACATACACCTCACCCCACAGCGGGCGCTGGACTCTGCTACATACACCTCACCCACAGCGGGCGCTGGACTCTGCTACACACACCTCACCCCACAGCGGGCGCTGGACTCTGCGACATACACCTCACCCACAGCGGGCGCTGGACCTGCTACATACACCTCACCCCACAGCGGCGCTGGACTCTGCCACATACCCACACCCCACAGCGGGCGCTAGGACTCTGCTACATACACCTCACCACCCACACAGCGGGCGCTGACTCTGCTACATAACCCTCACCCCACAGCGGGCGCTGGACCTGCACATACACCACACCCCACAGCGGGCGCTGGACTCTGCCACATACACCCACCCCACAGCGGGCCCTGGTCTCTTCCACCTACACCTCACCCCACAGCGGGCGCAGGACTCTGCTACATACACCTCACCCCACAGCGGGCGCTGGACTCTGCTACACACACCTCACCCCACAGCGGGCGCAGGACTCTGCTACATACACCTCACCCCACAGCGGGCGCTGGACTCTGCCACACACACCTCACCCCACAGCGGGCGCTGGACTCTGCCACATACACCTCACCCCACAGCGGGCGCTGGACTCTGCTACATACACCTCACCCCACAGCGGGCGCTGGACTCTGCTACATACACCTCACCCCACAGCGGGCGCAGGACTCTGCTACATACACCTCACCCCACAGCGGGCGCTGGACTCTGCCACATACACCTCACCCCACAGCGGGCGCTGGACTCTGCTACATACACCTCACCCCACAGCGGGCGCAGGACTCTGCTACATACACCTCACCCCACAGCGGGCGCTGGACTCTGCACAACACCTCACCCACAGCGGGCGCTGGACTCTGCTACATACACCTCACCCCACAGCGGGCGCAGGACTCTGCCACACACACCTCACCCCACAGCGGGCGCTGGACTCTGCTACATACACCTCACCCCACAGCGGGCGCAGGACTCTGCCACATACACCTCACCCCACAGCGGGCGCTGGACTCTGCCACATACACCTCACCCCACAGCGGGCGCTGGACTCTGCCACATACACCTCACCCCACAGCGGGCGCTGGACTCTGCCACATACACCTCACCCCACAGCGGGCGCAGGACTCTGCCACATACACCTCACCCCACAGCGGGCGCTGGACTCTGCTACATACACCTCACCCCACAGCGGGCGCTGGACTCTGCTACACACACCTCACCCCACAGCGGGCGCTGGACTCTGCCACAGACACCTCACCCCACAGAGGGCGCAGGACTCTGCACATACACCTCAACCCACAGAGGCCGCTGGACTCTGCCACATACACCTCACCCCACAGCGGGCGCTGGACTCTGCCACATACACCTCACCCCACAGCGGGCGCTGGACTCTGCTACATACACCTCACCCTACAGCGGGCGCTGGACTCTGCTACATACACCTCACCCCACAGCGGGCGCTGGACTCTGCTACATACACCTCACCCCACAGCGGGCGCTGGACTCTGCTACATACACCTCACCCCACAGCGGGCGCTGGACTCTGCTACATACACCTCACCCCACAGCGGGCGCTGGACTCTGCCACATACACCTCACCCCACAGCGGGCGCAGGACTCTGCTACATACACCTCACCCCACAGCGGGCGCTGGACTCTGCCACATACACCTCACCCCACAGCGGGCGCTGGACTCTGCTACATACACCTCACCCCACAGCGGGCGCGGGACTCTGCAACAAACACCTCACCCCACACCGGGCGCTGGACTCTGCCAAACACCTCACCCCTACAGCGGGGGCTGGACTCTGCTACACACACCTCACCCCACAGCGGGCGCTGGACTCTGCCACATACACCTCACCCCACAGCGGGCGCTGGACTCTGCTACATACACCTCACCCCACAGCGGGCGCTGGACTCTGCTACATACACCTCACCCCACAGCGGGCGCTGGACTCTGCTACATACACCTCACCCTACAGCGGGCGCTGGACTCTGCACCACACCTCACCCCACAGCGGGCGCTGGACTCTGCCACATACACCTCACCCCACAGCGGGCGCTGGACTCTGCTACATACACCTCACCCCACAGCGGGCGCTGGACTCTGCTACATACACCTCACCCCACAGCGGGCGCTGGACTCTGCCACATACACCACACCCCACAGCGCGCGCAGGACTCTGCCACAAACACCTCACCCCCCAGCGGGCGCAGGACTCTGCTACATACACCTCACCCCACAGCGGGCGCAGGACTCTGCCACATACACCTCACCCCACAGCGGGCGCTGGAAAATCGCTACACACACCTCACCCCACAGCGGGCGCAGGAAATCTGCTACACACCACCTCACCCCACACGGGCGCGGACTCTGCCACAACACCTCACCCCACAGCGGGCGCTGGACCTGCCACATACACCTCACCCCCACAGCGGGCGCAGGGCTCTGGGTACACACACCTCAACCCACAGCGGGCGCTGGACTCTGCTACACACACCTCACCCCACAGCGGGCGCTGGACTCTGACACTAACACCTCACCCCACAGCGGGCGCTGGACTCTGCTACATACACCTCACCCCACAGCGGGCGCTGGACTCTGCTACATACACCTCACCCCACAGCGGGCGCTGGACTCTGCTACATACACCTCACCCCACAGCGGCGCGGACTCTGCCACATACACCTCACCCCACAGCGGCGCGGACTCTGCCACAAACCTCACCCCACAGAGGGGGCAGGACCTGCTACATACACCTCACCCCCAAGGGCGCTGTACTCTCCCACATACACCTCACCCCACAGCGGGCGCACTCTGCCACACACACCTAACCACACAGCGGGCGCTGGACTCTGCCACATACACCTCACCCCACAGCGGGCGCAGGACTGTGCTACACACACCTCACCACAGGCGGGCGCAGGAACTCTGCCACATACACCTCACCCCACAGTGGCGCTGGGACTCTGCTACCATTCTCCTCACCCCACAGCGGGCGTAGGACTCTGCTACCATACACCTCCCCCTCAGCGGGCCGTATGGACCTTTTTGCCCACAAAACCTCACCCCACAGCCGTGTGTGTAGGACTCTGCCACAAACACACAGCACAGTACAGCAGGCGGTGCGGGGGGGGGTGTGTGCACGGCGGCGGGGGGGTGGGGGCGCTGGACTTGCTACACAACTCTCACACACAGGGGCGCTAGACTCTGATACATACACCTCACACCACAGCGTGGCTGGGACTTCTGCAACCATTACACCTCAACCTCAATAGCGGGGCGCCAGGACTCTGCTACATCCTGAGCTCTGTCTTATACACTCCTGTTCTCCCGGGGCGCGTACCCTCCGCCCCCACTGCCCCGGAGATTATAACGTCAGTACTCCAGTCAGGGGCGTCGCTAGGTAGGTTTGTTCGGGGCACAAGCCCCGGACCAGACTCCCTGTGCCTCCGGTCTCCAAGATACGTCCAGTTCCAGCGCGCATTACTGTGAACTTGTAGAGGCCGACATGCTGTTCCACACTGTGTGGGGGTCCCACTGGAATCACCAACTAGTTCAGCTGCAGCTGCAGCTATGAGCAGGCAGGGAGGGGAGGCGACTGAATCAGGATGATGGGAGTGAGGAGGGAGGAGGGGGCGTGGCTGCTCACACTGTGAGGGAGTTCTGGGAAGCAAGCGCTCTGTCAACCCGTGAGATGCTGACAGCCCCTGCTGTGCGATTATCACTCGGCCAGGGGCTAGACCAGCAAGAGGTGAGGAGGAGTGAAGTGAGGAGCATCAGTGCTGAACAATATTTCTATTCGCTTGTGTAATAAGGGTGAGACAAAATTATGTTCCTGAATGTGAAGTTGAACTGTGTATGTATTGTATGCGATGTTATACATGTGTTGTTTGTGTTTGTTAGATGTCTGTGTGTACTGTTTTTTTGAGTATACGAGTGTGTGTGTGTATGTATGCATTGTTTGTGTGTGCGCTCTGTATGTTTGTAATTTCATGTCTGTGTGTATGTATCTGTGTATATGTGTTGTATATTGGTGTATACACACACATATCAAACATTTCTCCTCATTCCTTCAGTTAAACATAATCCTGCCTGTGTGTCTGTTTAGAACTATGTTTCACACGGTGTTTTGTGAGTGTACGGTACGCTCGCAATACACTGTGTTGCTTCAGGAGCGCACGTCGCGGGGGTGATCTGCACGTCTTCTCGAAGCTGGGGGTGGGGGCAGATGAGGGCATTAGCCCTCAGGACCCATAGACATGCATTGACATGTCACTTACCTCCCTATGCATTCAAACGATTGTATTGTACGCATGGGGGGGTCGTGTAATCATAGTTTTCTATGAGAAACTATGGATTTACCGCAATTACGATTGTGTACATACCCTTACACAATGTAAACTACAACCTGATGCATATCATATTTGAATATTATCTTTTTATACTTGTCATTAGTCAGGGTTGCATATGATTTTAGATGCTGCAGCCTGAACTTATGGCTCTGTTCACATGCTTAAAAACTGGGCGTTATTTCGTGGCGTATTTGCACTTCAATACGCCCAGACGATGAGCGGGACACAATTACTGTAATTCATAGTTCTCACAGAGCTATGAATTACATATATCTCGTCCCGTGCGTACAATGACACAATATATTGTACACCGGGGGAGAGAAGTGGACGTCACTTCTTTGCGTGATCTGTGATAGTGGTGGTGACATGGTCACGGCCCCCATGTGCTTGGAAGTACGAGCTGAACAGCATGTACTTCAAAAACACACGGCGATACTGCCCTAAGGGTCTTTTCTCACAGCGTTAGTGGCACGGACCTGTGCGCACCGCTATACGCCTGCTTGGGAAGTAAGTGCTATCCAGTGTGTAATTTCTGCAGCGCGCGGACACTCACCATCCATCATCATTTCCCCTGAAAGAAGCGGCGGTCACTTATTTTTACGGAGGGTTCTATGTGCAGGGATTACGCAAGCTCATCCTAGCTCTCACCGCTATGATTTTACCCGTATTTGTGGGGCGCACTTTGGCTGCATTACAGACACAGGCTATACCTCCACAATTACCGATGTGTATGATCACATAAACATAATGTTGGTCCGTATTTGGGGGTAATTTGCGATTCATGTAAACCCGAAGTACGGGGCCGACATTACGGTAACTCATAGCTGTCACTGACAGCAACGATTACCTGTTCTTAGGAGATAAATATTAGTGGAGCTTCAGAGGAACGCTCTGGCCACAGTTTTTTCTCTGTACTATAACATCATGATGCGTTCATGGGGCGTAAATCTACGCCGTGTGAACCCGACCTTTGAGCAAAACTTAACAAGGGTCCGGGCCGGTTGTTTTGGGACCCTAGCAACGCCCCTGACACCAGTATAACGCACCCCTGAGCTCTCTCTCTGGCAGTCATGTTCTCCCGGTGCTCTTACCCTCAGCACCCGCTGCAGCAGGCGCTTGTGGATCACTGTAGCAGCACGGACCGTTCCAAAAGCGAAGAGCAGGGCGCGCAGGGCGGTGAAAATGGAGTTGGCAGCCGCAATCCCCCCGTACACCGATAGGTAGAAGCTGATGCTCGCACTGCTGTTCTGCTCCACAGACAGTTCCCAGCTCACCGGGGCCCTGGAAAAGACAAAAGTGAGAATGAGGGGGACACAAAGGTGCTCTTACCACACAACCACTGACAAGACACGTTATAGCGGGTGCCCTTACCACACGACCACTGATAAGACACATCTGGTATCACTTTACTCACACGAGGCCCCCAGTAGAGAACAGCAGCAGAGATGGCGCCGGCACCGGGGGGCGCAGCATCGGCAGCGGGGGGCGCAGCATCGGCAGCGGGGGGCGCAGCATCAGCAGCGAGGCATTCTGGGATGAATCCGGCAAGCTTGCAATCCAGTAGGAAAGCCACCAATCCGAGACGTTCCTGGACGCTGCAAGAAAGGAGACCCCCGAGGTGCACACAGGTATCAGCCAGGTGCCCCCAGAAGAACCCCCAGAGCGTCCGGAGACCGGGACCAGCTCCAGTGATTAGGACACTCACCCTGCATGAAGAGTAAGGCCAGGAGCACCGAGGCCCCCAGCGCCGCGCCCACCGCTCTCCAGTACGCCCCATACACCTGCAGGGACACCGCGCCCACCTGCTTCTCCTCATCCCGCATCCCTGAAGACGCTGCCGCCTCCTGGACTCCATCCTGCGGACCCTCAGGGGACACGTCTGACCCTGGGAAGGAGGTAAACAGCGAGGGCAGGTGAGGAATTAATGAAGAACCCCCGCACTAGGACACCTCCCAGGGGACAAGGTACTGACCTGGGAAGGTGGTACCAGGGGGGCGGTGAGAATAGTGACAGAAGCCCCCCACACAGGACACCCCCAGGGGACACGTCTGACCCTGGCAAGGAGGTAACAGGGGGGCGGTGAGAATAGTGACAGAACCCCCCGCACAGGACACCCCCAGGGGACACGTCTGACCCTGGGAAGGAGGTAACAGGGGGGCGGTGAGAATAATGACAGAATCCCCCCGCACAGGACACCCCCAGGGGACACGACTGACCCTGGGAAGGATGTAAATGGGGGGCGGTGAGGCAATACGCGGACAGAACACCCCGCAACAGGACAACCCACCAGGAGACACGTCTGACCTAGGTAAGGAGGGTAACAGGGGGCGGCGCGGTGAGAATAATCGACTAAACCCCCCCACAGGACATCCCCAGGAGACAGGTCTGACCATAGGAAGGAGGTAACACGGGGGGGCGGGGGGGGGGGTGAGAATAGTGACAGAATCCCCCGCACAGGACACCCCCTGGGGACACGTCTGACCTTGGGAAGGAGGCAACAGGGGGGCGGTGAGAATAGTGACAGAAACACCCCCCCCCGCACAGGACACCCCCAGGGGACAGGTCTGACCCTGGGAAGGAGGTAACAGGGGGGGCGGTGAGAATAATGACAGAACCCCCCGCACAGGACAGCCCCAGGGGGACACTCTAACCTGGGAAGGAAGGTAACAGGGGGGCCGTGAGCCTCCATAATGACAGAACCCACCGCACAGGGGGACACCCCCAGGGGACACGACTGACCCTGGGAAGGATGTAACAGGGGGGCGGTGAGAATAGGGACAGAAGCCCCCCACACAGGACACCCCCAGGAGACACGTCTGACCCTAGGAAGGAGGTAACAGGGGGGGGCGGTGAGAATAATGACAGAACCCCCCGCACAGGACACCCCCAGGAGACAGGTCTGAACTTGGAATGACGGTAACACGGGGGGGCGGGGGCAGGGGGAGAGAATAGGGACAGAAGCCCCCGCACAGGACACCCCCAGGGGACACGTCTGACCCTGGGAAGGAGGTAACAGGGGGGCGGTGAGAAATAGTAACTGATACTCCCCCCCCCGCCTCACGACACCCCCAGGGGACACGTCTGACCCCAGGAAGGAGGTAACACGGGGGGCAGGGCAGTGAGAATAGTGACAGACCCCCCCGCACAGGACACCCCCAGGGGACACGTCTGACCCTGGGAAGGAGGTAACAGGGGGGCGGTGAGAATAATGACAGAACCCCCCGCACAGGACACCCCCAGGGGACACATCGGACCCGAGGAAGGAGGTAACAGTGGGGCGATGAGAATAATGAAGAACCCCAGCACAGGACACCAATCCAGTGCGCTCAGCTGTGAATACACACCGAGCTCCGCAGCCTCCTGGGAAGAGGGTTTTATTTTTGGAGATTTTTCCACCCGAGGGTAAGTTCTTTGGAAGTACCTGCGAGTATAGAGCAGTTACAGGGGCGCCAGGACCCGGCACTCTGTGAAGCCATACCCCAAAAAAATCATGGGGGCCATGTCCCGGCACTCAGGCTCAGCCCATATGGGGGCCCAGGACCCGGCACTCAGGACGCCCATATGGGGGCGCAGGACCCGGCACTCAGGCCGCCCATGTGGGGCCCCAGGACCCGGCACACAGGCCGCCCATGTGGGGGCCCAGGACCCGGCACTCAGGCCGCCCATGGTGGGGGCACAGGACCCGGCACTCTGGGCGCCCATGGGGGGCAACAAGGACCCGGAACTAGGCCCGCCTTTGTGGGGGCACAACAGGACCCGGACTCAGGCCGCCCATGTGGGGGCACAGACCGGAACCTCAGGCCGCCCATGTGGGGGCACAGGACCCGGCACTCAGGCCGCCCATATGGGGGCCCAGGACCCGGCACTCAGGCCGCCCATATGGGGGCCCAGGACCCGGCACTCAGGCCGCCCATATGGGGGCCCAGGACCCGGCACTCAGGCCGCCCATATGGGGGCCCAGGACCCGGCACCCAGGACGCCCACCAGGGGGCGCAGGAGCTGGCACTGACCTGTGCAGACAATTTTGCCATCCTCCATCAGCACAATGACGTCTGCCTTCTGCAGCAGTTCGGTGCGGTGGGTGCAGAGAATCCGCGTCCGGTGGCGGAGAATACCCAGAATGCATCGGTCCATGAGGTGAGCGGCCACATCTGTGTCCACTGCTGCCAGGGGATCGTCCAGGAGGTAACTGTCCTTCTCCTGAGGGGGGAAAAGATCGGTCATGTAACCCTCCTGGAGAGGGGCACCACGATGAGTAATAAGTATGTGAACCCCTGAGACATGCAGAACAAGCTCCTCCCACTATGCAGCCTGCACCGTGGGTGGAGCCTAGTCCTAGTTCCTCTCACAGATTGGTGGCCGGTGACCGTCTCACGAGGACTCACCTGATACACGGCCCGGGCCAGGCTTACCCGAGCCTTCTGCCCCCCGCTCAGTGTCACGCCGTTCTCCCCAACCTCCGTCTGGTCACCGGCGGGTAAGACCTGAAATGGAGGAGAATGAGGCGCCGCCTGCTGATTGGCCGAGGACTGCGGCGCTTCTGTATGGACTCATTACTTGTGGTCAATGATCTAAGGGGTCTATGACAACACTGGGCACAACATGTGCAACACTGCCGCTCCGGCCCCTGGTCACTCAAGCTCAGGCCCTGGTCACACGACACTCCTGCTCCAGACCCCGGTCACACGACACTCCCGCTCCAGGCCCGGTACTCGCGCTCCAGGTCACACCGGAACTCTCACGCTCCTGGCCCCGGTCACCTCGGACCTCTCTCGGCTCCATGGCTCCGGTCACACGGACCCTACTCACGCTCCAGGCTATCCGGTCACACGACATCACGCTCACCAGGGCCCCGGTCACTCGCGCTCCAGGCACCGGTCACTCGCAGCATCTAGGCCAAGGTCACTCGCGATCCAGGCTAAGGTCTACCAACAACACTCGCGCTCCAGGCCCTGGTCACTCGCGCTCCAGGGCCCCGGTCACTCGCGCTCCAGGCCCCGGTACACTAGCGTCCAGGCCCCGGTCCTACTCGCGCTCAGGACCCGGCCACTAGCGCTCCAGGCATTGGTCACTCGCGCTCCAGGCATTGCGTCACTCACAGCGCTCCTATGGCCCCCGGTCATACTCGCGCTCCAGGCCCCGGTCACTCGCGCTCCAGGCCCCGGTCACTCGCGCACCAGGCCCCGGTCACTCGCGCTCCAGGCCCCGGTCAACACAGCGCTAGCGCTCACACAACAATCACGCTCCAGGCACCCGGCGATATACGTCACCTCTCGCTTCCTAGGCCCCGGTCACATACGACCCTCTCGCTCCAGGCTTCGGTACAAGGTCCCTCCAGCTACAGGCTTCGGTCACACGACCCTCACGCTCCAGGCTTCGGTCACACGACCCTCACGCTCAAGGCTTCGGTCACACGTCCTCACGATCAAGGCCCCGGTTAACACGCCCCTCACAGCTCCACGGCCACGGTCTCAACGACCCCTCACGCTACCAGACCCCGGTAACACGTCCAACTCCCGCTCCAGGCCCCAGTCTCATCATGCTTCAGGCCCTGGTCACACACGGACCGTCAAGCTCCAAGCCGCCGGTACACTCTTGTCAGGTCACAAAGGACACTCTGCTCCAGGACCCGGTCACACGACCCTCACGCTCCAGGCCCAGGTCAACACGTCCCTCAAACGCTCAGGGCCACGGTCACACGACCCTCACTGCTCTGTCCCCGCGTTCACACGACACTCCACGCTCACGGCCCCAGTCACTCATGCTCAGGCCCTGGTCACACGACCGTCACGCTCCAGGCCCCGGTCACTCATGCTCAGGTCACACGACACTCCTGCTCCAGGACCCGGTCACACGACCCTCACGTCCAGGCCCCGGTCACTCCATGCTCAAGGTCACACGACATCCTGCTCCATGGGATACCCGGTCAACACGACCCTCACGCTCCAGGCCCCGGTCACTCACGCTCCGGTCACACGACACTCCTGCTCCAGGCCCCGGCCACACGACACTCCCGCTCCAGGCCCCGGTCACTCATGCTCAGGTCACAAAACACTGCTGCTCCAGGCCCCGTCACTCCGACCCTCACATTCCTGGCCCCGGGTTCACTCACACTCGGTTCTCAAGACACTCCTGCTCCAGGCCCCGGCCACACGACCCTCACGCTCCAGGCCCCGGTCAATCCACGCTCAGTTCTCACTGAACTCCCGCTCCTGGCCCGGTCACTCACAACTCGGTCACACGACACTCCTGCTCCAGGCCCGGCCACTCGGACTCCTCACGCTCACATGGCCCCGGTCACTCACGATCAGGTCCCCACGACACTGCGCTCAGGCCCCGGTCACTCTGGCTTAGGTCACACGGGGACACTCCGCTCCAGGCCCGGGTCATCATGCTTAGGTCACACGACACTCCTGCTCCAGGACCCGGTCACACGACCTCCGCTCCAGGCCTCGGCTACACGACTCTCCGCTCCAGGCCCCGGTCACCGCACACTTCCCGTCCAGGGCCCCGGTCATAACGCACTCCCGCTCCAGGCCCGGTCCACACGTACACTCCCGCTCCACGGCCCCGGTCCACACGACCTCCTCCCGCTCCACGGCCCCGGTCACTCTCCGACACTCCGCTCCAGGACCTCCGGTCTACTTCGACCCCACGCTCCAGGCCCCCGTCTCACGACGCTCCGCTCCAGGCCGGTCACACGACAATCACGCTCCAGGCCCCGGTCACAATCAATCGCGGCTACTGGCCCTGGTTCTCTCACACGCTCCAGACCCGGTTCACACGACCCTCTACGCTCCAGGCCCCTGTCACTACGTTCAGGCATACATGCCAACTCTCCGTTTTTGGAGGGGGGCTCCCGCTATTTGGGGTCCACCTCCCGCCCTGCAGGGGGAGTTGGCTGTCCCTACCACGCCGCCTACTGGCGGCGGGGGTCCTTTAAAATTACGCGGCGCAAGAGTAGCGCTTGGTGCAGCTACTTCTTGCGCCGCGGCGAAGCTCCTACAGGCGGGTGCAGCGGCCGCATAGCGGCCAGCATCACCGCTACCGCCGGTCTCCACTTGTGCGGGAGGACTGCAGCGAGGGACGATCATATTCCTCCTCCTCTCCCTGTATGAACGGCGCCGGGTTGCCTGTGCGCCGTACATACTGGTCAACGGCGCAGGGGGAGTTGACGCGCGGCTCGATGGGGAGTGACGCGCGGCTGCTCGCACTTCCCCCTGCGCCGCTGAAGAGATCGGTCGGGACGCGGCCCACGCTGCTGAGACTGGTAAGGTAAGTGGATTTTATTATTTTATTTTTAATTAGCTTTGAGGGGGCTCTACCTGGCTACACAGACGAGGGCAACTACCGGCAACTGAGGGGCAAATAACTGGCTACAGAGGGGGCACCTACCTGGTACATCAATGGGGGAAATACCTGGAACAGATGGGGACATCCTCCTGGAACAGAGGGGGACATCTACCTGGCAACAAAGGGACATCTACTCGGCAACAAAGGTGGGCACTCCTGGCAAACTGAGGGGGGCACTACTGGCAAAAGAGGGGAATCTACCTGGCAACAGAGGGGCACTACCTGGCAAAACAGGGGGGCAACTACCTGGCTTACAGATGGGGGGCTATACTGGCTAAACAGATGGGGGCACTACCTGGCTAACAGATGGGGGCACTACCTGGCTCATACAAGAGGAGGGCACTACTTTGGATCAGAGGGGACACTATCTGGCAACTGAGGGGCTCTACCTGGCTAACAGATGGGCATACCTGGCATAACAGAGGGGCGCACTACCTGCAAAAACTGAGGGGGCACTACCCTGGCTAACAGTGGGGCACTACTGGCAACAGAGGGGGCATCTACTGGACAAAACAGATGGGGGGCACATACCTGGCTAACAGATTGGGGGCATACCTGGCAACAGGGGAGGGGGCACTACCTGGCTACTGAGGGGACATATACCTGAAACAATGGGGACATCTACCTGGCAATCAATGGGGGCACTACCTGGCAAAACAGATGGGGGCCCTACCTGGCAATACACAGATTTGGGTGGCACCTACCTGGCTTACAATGGGGGCATACCATGGCTCAAACAATGGGGGTAAATTCCTGGCTAACAATGGGGGACCTACCTGGCCTTCAATGGGGGGCACCTACCTGGCTAACAAAGGTGGGCATCTTACCTGGCTACAAATTTTGGCTATACCTGGATTCAGAGGGGGCATTCTACTTGGCTTACAAGGGGGCATCTACCGGCCTGTAAGGGCACTACCTGGTTTTTATGGGGGGCTATCCTGGCTATAAGGGCATCTACATGCCTTTCGCGTCCAAGAAGACGTTAGGCTCAGTTAGGTGGAGTGGGATGTGGCTTTTGAATGGGGCGTGGCGATACCAACAAGATCGGGCGTGTCCATGCAAATTTTTGCAGCGGCCGCGCTACGACAGGTCACACGACAATCCTGCTCCAGACCCGCGTCACACGACACTCCCGCTCCAGGCTTCCGGGTCACTCATGCTCAGTCACACGTCACTCCCGCTCCTGGCTCACGGACATCACATGCTCAGGTCACACGGACACTCCTGCTCCAGGGCCCCGGTCACTCATGCTCAGGTCCTCATTACACTCCCGACTCAAGGCCCCGGTCACTCACGCCTGGGTCACACGACACTCGCGCTCAAGGAAACGGTTCACTCATGATTAGGTCACACGAACTCCCCGCTCCAGGCCCCGGTCACTCTATGCTAGGTCACACGACACTCGCGCTCCAGGCCCCGGGTCACTTCATGCTTAGGTCACGCGACACTTTCCCGCTCCAGGCCACGTTCCTCGCCACTCCCGCTCATGGCCCGGTACACACGACTCTCCTGCCTATCTGGCTCGGTCACATGACACTCCCCACTCAGGCCACGGTCACACGACAACTCCCACCTACAGCCCCGGTCACAACGGACAACTCCCGCTCCAGGCTCCGGTCATAATCATTTGATCAGCGTCACTAAACACTCCAGCTCCAGGCCCCGGTACTTTCATGCTCAGGTCACACGACACTCCTGCTTCAAGGCCGGTCACACGAACACTCCCGCTCCAGGGCTTCGGTCCACTCATGCTCAGTGTCACATGACCCACTCCCGCTCAGGAAACGGTCACTCTTGCTACAGTCACACGGACACTCCTGCTAAGGCCCGGTCAAGACTCATGCTCAGGTCACAGTACACTCCGCTCCCAGGCCCCGGTCACTCACTCCGCTCTGGTCACACGACATCGCGCTCCAGGCCCGGCGTCACTCTGCTTAGGTCAAACGACACTCCCGCTCCAGGCCACGGTCCAACACGACACTCCACTCTCCAGGCCACGTGGTCCTCCCGCTCCAGGCCCCGGTCACACGACACTCCTGCTCCAGGCCCCGGTCACACGACCCCACGCTCCAGGCCTTGGTCACACGACCCTCACGCTCCAGGCCCCGGTCACACAAGACCCTCACGCTCAGGCCCCGGTCACAACGACACTCAACGCTCCAGGCCCCGGTCACACGACCCTCCCGCTCCAGGCCCCGGTCACACGACACTCCCGCTCCAGGCCCCGGTCACACGACACTCCCGCTCCAGGCCCCGGTCACACGACACTCCCGCTCCAGGCCCCGGTCACACGACACTCCCGCTCCAGGCCCCGGTCACACGACACTCCCGCTCCAGGCCCCGGTCACTCACGCTCAGGTCACACGACACTCCCGCTCCAGCCCGGTCACTCACGCTCAGGTCACACGACACTCCCGCTCCAGGCCCCGGTCACACGAGCCTCAGGCCCCGGTCACACGACACTCACGCTCCAGGCCCCGGTCACTCACGCTCAGGTCACATGACACTCCCGCTCCAGGCTCTGGTTACTCATGCTCTGGTCACACGACACTCCCGCTCCAGGCCCCGGTCACTCACGCTCAGGTCACACGACACTCCCGCTCCAGGCCCCGGTCACTCATGCTCAGGTCACACGACACTCCCGCTCCAGGCCCCGGTCACTCATGCTCAGGTCACACGACACTCCCGCTCCAGACTCAGGTCACACGACACTCACGCTCCAGGCTCCGGTCACTCATGCTCAGGTCACACGACACTCCCGCTCCAGGCCCCGGTCACTCATGCTCAGGTCACACGACCCTCACGCTCCAGGCCCCGGTCACACGACACTCCCGCTCCAGGCCCCAGTCACTCATGCTCAGGTCACACGACACTCACGCTCCAGGCCCCGGTCACTCACGCTCAGGTCACACGACACTCGTGCTCCAGGCCCCGGTCACTCACGCTCAGGTCACACGACACTCCCTCTCCAGGCCCCGGTCACACGACACTCCCGCTCCAGGCCCCGGTCACTCATGCTCAGGTCACACGACACTCCCGCTCCAGGCCCCGGTCACACGACACTCCCGCTCCAGACTCCGGTCACACGACACTCCCGCTCCCGGCCCCGGTCACTCACGCTCAGGTCACACAACACTCCCGCTCCAGGCCCCGGTCACACGACCCCACGCTCCAGGCCTTGGTCACACGACCCCACGCTCCAGGCCCCGGTCACACGACACTCCCGCTCCAGGCTCCGGTCACACGACACTCACGCTCCAGGCTCCGGTCACACGACACTCACGCTCCAGGCCCCGGTCACACGACACTCACGCTCCAGGCCCCGGTCACACGACCCTCCCGCTCCAGGCCCCGGTCACACGACACGCACGCTCCAGGCCCCGGTCACACGCCACACACGCTCCAGGCCCCGGGCACACGCCCCTCGCGCGCCAGGCCCGGTCACACGACACTCCCGCTCCAGACTCCGGTCACACGACACTCCCGCTCCAGACTCCGGTCACACGACACTCCCGCTCCAGGCTCCGGTCACACGACACTCCCGCTCCAGGCCCCGGTCACTCATGCTCAGGTCACACGACACTCCCGCTCCAGGCCCCGGTCACTCACGCTCAGGTCACATTACACTCCCGCTCCAGGCCCCGGTCACACGAGCCTCATGCTCCAGGCCCCGGGCACACGACACTCCCGCTCCAGGCCCCGGTCACTCACGCTCAGGTCACACGACACTCCCGCTCCAGGCCCCGGTCACTCATGCTCAGGTCACACGACACTCCCGCTCCAGGCCCCGGTCACTCATGCTCAGGTCACACGACACTCCCGCTCCAGACACCGGTCTCACGACTCTCACTCTCCAGGTCCTGGTCTCTCATGCTCAGGCTCTGGTCACTCACGCTCAGGTCCTGGGTCAGGGCGCAGGCCTCCAGCACCTCCTTGTACAGGCGCTCGTCGTATTCCTTTCCAAACAGGATGTTCTCTCGGATGGTGGCGAACTGGATCCAGGACTCCTGAGCGACAAAGCCGAACCCAAACTCCTGGTGGGCGGCAAACAAGTCTCCCCCCAGTCTGCGGGAAGAACAGGGTTACCACCTGCCCCATGTGCGGCGCCCGTGGCCGGGGAGCGGCCGTTACCTGGTGAGCTCTCCGGTGATCGCTGACAGTAAAGAACTCTTCCCGCAGCCGACCTTCCCGATAACGGCGAGCAGCGCCCCCTGCGGACAAGACACCAGAGCGGTCATCACCGGAACGTGGCCCCTCGGCAACAATTCCCAGAGGGTGCCAAGGATTCATGAACAGGGGATTGGGGAGCGCCTACTGCAGACAGGGGGGCCCCACATCACCCTCACCACTGCTATGTACAGCAATGCCCCAGCCAGAGAGGCCACCGAAAAGCACGCAGGCCCAGGAAGTAAACCTGTCCATGTCTCCTACCAGAGCGGGAGCCACCCACCCCCGAAACAGAGCGGGAGCCGCCCCAGCTCCCCTAACAGAGCGGGAGCCACCCACCCCCGAAACAGAGCCGGAGCCGCCCCCAGCGGGGGGCCACTCTAACAGAGCGGGAGCCGCCCCAGCTCCCTAACAGAGCGGAGCCGCCCCAGCTCCCCTAACAGAGCGGGAGCCGCCCCAGCTCCCCTAACAGAGCGGGAGCCGCCCCAGGTCACCTAACAGAGCGGGAGCCGCCCCAGCTCCCCTAACAGAGCGGAGCCGCCCAGCTCCCCCTAACAGAGCGGGAGCCGCCCCAGCTCCCCTAACAGAGCGGGAGCCGCCCCAGCTCCCCTAACAGAGCGGGAGCCGCCCCAGCTCCCCTAACAGAGCGGGAGCCGACCCAGCTCCCCTAACAGAGCGGGAGCCGCCCCAGCTCCCCTAACAGAGCGGGAGCCGCCCCAGCTCCCCTAACAGAGCGGGAGCCGCCCCAGCTCCCCTAACAGAGCGGGAGCCGCCCCAGCTCCCCAAACAGAGCGGGAGCCGCCCCAGCTCCCCTAACAGAAGGGAGCCGCCCCAGCTCCCCTAACAGAGCGGGAGCCGCCCCAGCTCCCCCAACAGAGCGGGAGCCGCCCCAGCTCCCCCAACAGAGCGGGAGCCGCCCCAGCTCCCCCAACAGAGCGGGAGCCGCCCCAGCATCCCTAACAGAGCGGGAGCCGCCCCAGCTCCCCTAACAGAGGGGGAGCCGCCCCAGCTCCCCTAACAGAGGGGGAGCCGCCCCAGGTCCCCTAACAGAGGGGAGCGCCCCAGCTACCCTAACAGAGGGGGAGCCGCCCCAGGTCCCCTAACAGAGCGGGAAGCTGCTCAACCACCTCCCATAATACAGCAGAAAAATTACTGCAGCTCTGGATGTGACTGGAGGATAAGACATGATGTAAGATGATTTTTGGCTCCACCACACTGTTGTAGGTGCGCTCAGTACAGGATGTATATGGTGATGGGTTGTTTTATCGGGATCCTATAGATACGGGGAGCTCCTCACCTTTTTCACAGACAGCTGCTGGATGAAGAGAGTAAAGGATTTGGACTCATTGTTGTCTTTGACCTCTGAGCCCCAGGAGAAGGTGGCGTTCCTCATCTCCACCACCACTCGTCCATCTCTAGAAGGAGCTAAAAGGACATCAGAGACAATAGGTCATGAGATCAGCGGCTGCGAGGCGCCCAGGACGCGCAAGTCTAACCTTCTGCTCTGTAGTAGCGCAGCATGTCCTGCTCCGGGATCGCAAGGAAACTCTGGACTCGATCCAGCGACACCTTGGCCTCCAAAACTCCATTGAGTACCCAGGGAAAGTTATTAAGGGGTAGAATTAACATCCCCACCAGAGCCAAGGATGTGAAGACCTGCCACAAAGAAGCAAGACATAAAGGAAAAGGGGAAAAGGAAACGGGGGGAAGAAAGGGAAAAAGCAGAGTGAGGAAGAGGGGAACAGACGTGAGGAAGAAAGGGGGAAGCGGCGGAGGGAGAGGGAGAAGGGAAAAGGAAAAAGCGAGACGGGGGGAAAATGAGAAGCGAGACGGAGGGAATGGAAAGGAGAGGAGGAAGAAAGGGAAAAAAGCGAGAGGAGGAAGAGGGAGGCGAGACTGAGGGGAGAAGGGAGAAGCGAGACGTGAGGAAGAGGGAGAAGCGAGACGTGAGGAAGAGGGAGAAGCGAGACGTGAGGAAGAGGGGGAGAAACGAGAGGGGGAGAAGCGAGCGGAGGAAGGGAGAAGGAGAGTGAGGAAGAAGGAAGAAAGGGGCCCCCCTGAGGAAGAGGGAGAAACGAGACGTGAGGAAGAGGGAGAAAGGGAAGGGGGGAGAAGCGGACGTGGGGGAAGGAGCGTGAGGGGGGGGGGAGAAGGAGAGTGAGGGAGGGGAAAACGAGACTGAGGGAGGGGGAAGGGAGTTGGGGGGGGAGAAGGGAAAAAGGAAAGGGGGGAAGCGAGAGTGAGGGGGAAGCGGCGGAGGGAGAAGGAGCGTGAGGGGAAGGGGTAA
>JAODAL010055338.1:0-24030 GCA_025379985.1 Phyllomedusa bahiana
CTCAAAAATTCATTGTGCCATTTCCTGACCTCCTGCTGCTGCTGTGGCTGCTGCCGTGACCACCACTCCTGTCATTGTGCCACTCGGGTGGTCTACTACTGTTTTGCCACCTCCAGAATGTAATTGTGCCACTGCCTGACCTCATGTTGCTGCTGTGGCTGCTGCCGTGCCCTCAACACTGTGTCATTGTGCCACTCTGTGGCCTACTCCCATTTTTTCCACTTCCACAATGTCATTGTGCCACTGTCTGACCTCATGCTGCTGCTGTGGCTGCTGCCGTAACCTCCACACTGTGTCATTGTGCCACTCTGTGGCCTAATCCTGTTTTTGTCACCTCCATAATGTCCTTGTGCCACTGTCTGACCTCATGCTGCTGCTGTCGCTGCTGCTGTGCCCTCTACACTGTCTCATTGTGCCACTCTGTGGCCTACTCCTGTTTTGCCACCTCCAGAAGGTCATTGTGCCACTGCCTCACCTCATGCTGCTGCTGTGGCTGCTGCCGTGCCCTCCACACGGTGTCATTATGCCACTCTGTGGCCTACTCCTGTTTTTGCCACCTCCAGAATGTCATTGTGCCACTCTCTAACCTCATGCTGCTGTGGCTGCTGCCTCCACCTCCACAATCTGTCACTGATGTTGCCACCTGAGCCCTCAGCTTGTTTTTTTCCAGCTGTCGCTGCCCTGACTTTATCAGGCTACATTCCCGCTTTAGTTTTTTGGTCCGTTTTGCCCTCTTAAGTGCCCAGGGAATTTTATAGTGAAGCGATTCTAAGAGCGGCGGCAGTCAAATGCGTATCATACTAAAACACAACATTGTATGAAGACCAAACCAAGCTCCCTCTGCATATTTAAGTATGGCACAACATTCTACAGCACCCTGCAGGCCCTGTGTAGCCTGGAAATAGCTGTTTTTTAATGCAGGTGTCACGCATGAGCTGCCACTGGCTGACATCAAAGTTACCCAGTGGAGTACTCCTGTCCTCCTGGATCATCAAGAAATCGTTAATGGCATTTCTCTGTTCATACAGTCGGTCCAACATGTGCAGGCTGGATTCCAACGTGTAGAAACATCGCATATCAGCTTGTGTTGGGGGAGGCCGTTCTGCCGCTGCAGCTCGAAAAGGGTGTTCCTGGCTTTGTAGGAATGGAGGAAGTGCATGCACAGTTTCCTGGCCATTTTCAGAATCTTCTGAAGATCGTTGGAAACTTTTCACAACCAGATTTAACACGTGCGCCATGCAGAGCGCATGGACCATCCCTCCTTGGTGCAGCGCGGACACCATGTTCCTTCCATTGTCCGTTACCATGGTTCCAATTTGCAGTTGGCACGGAGAAAGCCACACATCAATTTCTTGCTGCATGATGCGGAGCAGTTCCTCCCCTGTGTGACTTCGCTCGCCGAGGCAAGCCAGGTGTAGAACTGCGTAACACCGCTGTGCCCTACACATGTGGTATGATGGAGCAGTACTTGTGGAGGCTGAGATGATGGTGGTGGTGGAGGAGGAAGTGGACATTGGCGCAGGAGCCGCAGTTTGACAACGTGGAGGGGAAAGCGGCGTCTCCTGTCCAAGTTGTTGGTGTGGCTGGGCAGGATGCACATTCACCCAGTGGGCCATAAAGGACATGTACTGGACCTGACCGTAGTTACAGTTCCACATGTCTGTGCTGCCGTGCACCTTGGAACAACCGATAAGCTCAAGGACTGGCCCACCTTCTGTTTCTACATATTTGTGAAGGCTGGTACTGCCTTTTGGAAAAGAAATTACGCTTGGAACTCTCCACCTCGGCTTGGCACAAGCCATTAGTTCTCTGAACGGTGCACAGTCCACCATATGGAACGGGAGGGACTGTAGTACCAACAACTTGGACAGGAGCACGGTCAGCTTCTGCACCTTAGGATGGTTGGACGCATACTGTTGTCTCTTTGCAATCGCCTCGTTGAACGACTGCTGCGCCATGAGTAGCGAGGAGTAGGAGCATCTGGGCTGGGAGATGATGGCAAAGAGAAACAGCTCCCTTCTGCAGAGGTGGTGGAGCCTTGACTGCTGCAATGGCATGCGTGCCACTGGGCGCTGCTGCTGCGGCGGCAGGATGGACCACCACATCTGAGCCACGTTTCTCCCAGGCCACCGGATGGTGACGCTGCAGGTGTTGATGCAGAGCTGTGGTGCCAACATTAGCTTCCAGGCCACGCTTCACTTTCTGCCCACAGATTCTATATATACCCATATTCGGCTCCTCCGGTGTCTTAGCAAAGAACTGCCACACCACCGAGTATCTGATTTTACCGCCAATGCCCTGCACTGAGTGACTACTACTGCCGCTGCCTTGCTGAGCCCCTGTGCCGCTACTTTCTTGGACCTGCGAAGTGGGTTTTCTACCCCGTGGCCGCTTGGCTCCCGACCTTGCACTGCTGCTACCCTGCGGACGCATGGCCATACTACCCACTTGCTGGCTGCGCAGCTGCCTGATGCGCAAGCTGACGCCCTCTTCTCCTGACGATGATGAAGCCCTTGCTTCACCCGGCTCCCAAGTGCGGTCGGCTACCTCATCATCGATTATTATTTGATCTTCACTGCTGTCCTCCTCAAAGGTCTTGGTATGCAGAGGCTTACCCCTCACAACATGACCTCCCATGCCACTCTCCACATCTATACTTTGACGCCTATTGCAAGAAGCAGGGGATATTGGTCCCATTTCTTCACTGCCAATAGCTGCTGTCTGTCCTCCTCAAATTGTTCATCCTCACTGTATAGTGGCGCTGAGCCCAGACCATATAGTAGATCTCTGGCTGAGGGAACCGGATGGGACAGAGGCGGGTGGAGGACAGGTGAGGGCCGCTGACCCACTCCCGGGCCATGCCAACTAAGGGTTATGTCTGATGTTCCCACAGACTCATGGCTGGGGTTGTCAGATGTCATCTGGGAGGAAGTGGATGACCTAGTCAACCAATCAAGAACCCTTGGGTTGCTGATTAACACCCGGCCGCTAGATGACACTGGTAGTTCTACCCTCACCGAGTGACCTCTGCTGCGACGTCCCCTTATTCTACTGTGACCTGTGCCTGCTCCAAGAATGTTTGTGCCACTGACACTCGCATGTGAAGAGCCTGCCACCTCTCTGTCTGACATACTGTTTGTTCAAAAATGTACAGACCCTGTTTAATGAAGATATCTGTATATGATAAATACCCTGTATTTGACTCCAAATGAATCCACTAACAGGCTTGGGTAACCCTTGGATATAAATTGCGCAAAAGAAATGAGCGGCCAAAAATTAACTGGTATGTGGCGTGTTAAAACGCTGTTTCTTTTACTGAACACAAATGCAAAAACACACTTAATTAACCATAGGCTATAAATTATGCTACAGGAAAAATTTCTTCTATGTCGTTGAAAAACACCGTTTCTTTTACTGGCTACAAAAGCAGAAACACGCTTAATCAACCCTTGGATATAAATTGCACAAAATAAATGAGCAGCCAAAAATGAACTAGTGTGTGGAATGTTAAAACACCGTCTCTTTTACTGAACACAAAAGCAGAAACACACTTAATTAACCTTCGGATATAAATTATGCTACAGGAATCAACAGGAAAATTTTCTTATTTGGCATTGAAAAACACCGTCTATTTTACTGACTACAAAAGCAGAAACACACTTAATTAACCTTCAGATATAAATTATGCTACAGGAAAAATTTATTCTTTGGCATTGAAAAACACCGTTTCTTTTTCTGACTACAATAGCAAAAAAAAGCTTAATTAACCCTTGGATACAAATTGTGCAAAAGAAATGAGCTGCCAAAAAATAACTGGTATGTGGCATGTTAAAACGATGTGTATTATACTGACTACAACAGCAGAAACACGCTTAATTAACCTTCGGATATAAATTAGGCTACAGGAAAAAATTTGTCTTTGGCGTTAAAAAACACAATTTATTTTACAGACTACAATAGCACAAACACGCTTAATTAAAACTTGGATATAAATTGCGCAAAAGAAATGAGCTGCCAAAAATTAAATGGTATGTGGCGTGTTAAAATGCAGTGTATTTTACTGACTAAAAAAGCCGAAACATGCTTAATTAACCTTCGGATATAATTTATGCTATGGGAATCACCAGAAAAAATGTCTTCTTTGGCGTTAAAAACACCGTTTCTTGTACTGACTACAATAGCACAAACACGCTTAATTAATCCTTGGAAATAAATTGCGCAAAAGAAATGAGCAGCCAAAAATTAACTGGTATGTGGATTGTAAAACACTGTTTCTTTAACTGATTAAAACAGGCTTAGATAACCCTTGGATAATCAATGTGCTCCAGAACTAACCAGATAGCATTAAAATGTATATGCAACTGAATTGGACGCACACTGGACTTCAATTCCAATAACCCACAAAATCAAAATTAGAACGTAAGAGAAGCAGTCTCTGAGAAAAGCTGTGACTTCCCCCAAAAATTCGATGTATAAAAGTTATTTCTTTTGTGTGAGATCTCAGCTACTGCAGATGCAGCAGCTACAACACGGCACAGAGTGTGAACTGCCAGCGTCCCGTCCGGACTTATATAGTGCGGTGACGTCACAGAATCCCACCGTTCTCTGATTGGCTTCATCTCTGCACATGTCATTGAGGGTCCTCTTTTCTTCCTCCCAGACTTCTTTTCCCCATGTAACGCCATGTTCTTGCGGCCATTTTATCAATTAAAAACACGCTTTGTTCCTGCGAATCACCCCAAACTTCGACTTCGTTCAGAATCGAAGTTTTCCTGAAATTCTAAACGAATTCCAATTTGTTAGAATCGATTCGCCCATCTCTACATATTAGGTATCCATACAGCCGTTATAACCTGTAGAATTAATCTAACAAGTTAAGTGTGAAATGTGAATGGTGTAAAAAATGTTTTAATAAAACAAAAAAAGTTTTTGAAAACATTGAAAAAATTTCTGCAATTATTTATAAGTGAACTTAAACTATTCCCCCATAAAGTACAACTAGTCTTGAATGAAATGAGGCCTCATACAACTGTGTCATTGAAAAAATAAAAATGTTACAACTGTTGAAACTCAAGGAGGCAAAAACTGTTGTAAAGGAGGAGGCAAATGGTGTAAAAAATGTTCTGGTCATTAACTACTTTTCAGGTGTTAGGCTTAAGGGGTTAATGGGCTCCTTCATAATTATTTGGACATCACCCTTGTGATTATAACAACAGAGTTTCTGATCTCTCCTCATTAAAGACAAGAAGACTCTTATCTTTTCAATACTCCTACCACCAGTTATATAAAACTTGGCTTGTTAAAATAGATTCCAGCAACTCAGCTCCTAAGGACTCAGGAAACATGACAGGGGTGTTGATTCTGAGTAATCTACAATGCTGCTATTCTCGACCATTCTGAAATGACAATTTACAAACGTTTACATTTGTATACCTAATTAAAACTCTGCTCACTTCACATAGTTTTGGTATAATTTTTGATGCATTCATTTTTCTTGTTAGAGCCAAAATTAGGAGTGGATAAAAGAGGTGTACATCACATTTGGCTGATTTTGGAGCAATCAGTTGCAACTAGGGTCACTTTCTTGTGAGTTGATTCACAAATAACATATTGGATCTTATTGATGATCTGTCCTGGGTGTGCAATGAGAGCATCAAAGTTTATGATGTATTCATCTACTGCATTACTATCATGAGACTAGACTACAGAGCATAGTACATATCTGAAAAAGGTCATCCCTGGATATCATATGAATCAAAAGTAAAAATAAAAAATAAAATTGAATTTTAAAACTCCTTAATCTACATCTAGTTAAGTCTCACTATTTAGCCTTAGGTTTTCTATAACCTTGAGTAAATTTTCCTGGATCCCTCCATCCACTGTCTTATCAGTGTGACAAAACGCAAAATTCATTGTTTTAAAAATATTTAAATACCATTTCATGCCTGGAACGTAGAATAAATAATACATTTTATTCAGAAGACACTTCCCCAGTGATTGCCTTCCCTGTCTATCAAGCAGAGTACATGGCACTGTGACTTCAATACAATGTGGCTGCTGAAGCATTCACTAGTAAAAGGGTAAAATGAGAAACCCAAAGTACATTAATACCCAGAACCAGTGATTATCTCCTAACCGAGAGTATATACCTGCAGTGTGAAGTGATTTCATTTGTCTATAACAAGCATGTCCATCTAAAGAATTGAAAAGACAGTGGTGGTTTATCAGGCGAGAGCTTGTGGAGAATGGAATATTACATTTACTGAAACATAAATATCAAAATGTTGCACAGTCAGCATTGACTCAAAATCTAATTAACAAGCTTTAATGCTGTTTGATTTTGTTCTATTGCAACAACTACAACATTATGTTTTGGTAAAACAACCAGTATATTTTGAGTAAATACCACTATTACCAGTAATACATGTGCATGTAGTAACAAGATGTAAAATTAGTAAATGGAATAATCACAGCTTTTTAGGTAAATAAGAGAATAAAAGGGGTAATAAAATAGAGCAGATAATCAGATATTAGTTCTAAAAGTGTTTACACCATTGTTGCACAATGAAGTTGAATTATCATAACTTATTACATGTCAAGTGAATGTTTGCTTCATCTGTATATAGATTTTAAACATTTGATTGGACTTGTGTACATAATTGTCCTATACATCAAACACATTGAATGACACAGTGATTGGATTTTTGATGTCTCTTTTAATCCTGTGTTATACACAATCCTTATCCTTCCTAGCAATAGGCATAACACAATGTATACATTTTGGACTGAGTTTTCCGTTAAGGGCTAATTTTTTTTTTATCAATGTGTTAAAATCTCAAAAATGTCAAGTATCTGTTGGAACATTTTACTAGCTTTCCTGGTAAAGTTTTGTTTGTGTTTTTCCTCTGGCTATGTGAAAATTCCAAAACAAACACCATTCTATATTTAAAAAATGGCACTTACCAGAAAACATCCAAACCATTTCATCTTTTTCCTTAGAAAGTAACATCTGTCTTTAGCACTTTTGATCCTCCAAAAAGCCTACAAAAACGCCATACAAAATGTGTCAAAATGCTATATGGGAATGCCACGGTGACTACTGAAGGACCTTGGGGTTTTGTGGTTGACTCAGTTGTTTCTTCCTTCTTGCCTTGCAAGCGCAATAACTTTTTTATATTTGTCCACCTATCTAGACATATGAAGGCTTTTAATTTGCGGGACAAGATGTACTTTCTAATGGTGTTATTCGCCATACCATAGAATATACTGGGAAATATTCCAAGTGGGGCGAAATGTGAAAATAAAACGTACTTGCACAATTTTTGCTGTTTTTTTTTTTTTTTTTTAAGTCATTCACTCTCTGGTATAAATGATGTCTTCTCTGTATTCTGCAGGTTGATGTAATTCCGGGAACGCCAAACATGTAAGGTTCTGTAAAAAAATCCAAACATTTAGGAAACCTTAACGATCCTGGGATATAAGTTTACATCTAGGGTCACTAAGGGATTAAAGGAAACCTGCAGTTTATGCCATCCTGTCTGTAATAGGCAGAAAGAAGCTAAGCTTGATGATATATATAGATTTATATGATTTGATGCTGAATTTCTGGGGAAAAAAAGAGAAAATCTTAAAAACTAAAATGAAAGTAGTGCTGATCCCACCCACATACAGTGATTGACAGTTTGCTCTGTACACACACTGATATAGGGAAAGCTGTATGTACTAGTAGGTGATCTTCAATTATCTCTTATGGAGTCCGTTCAGGATTTTGTCAGCTTCTTACTCAGAAATCTTGCTCCAAATCATATAATCCAATTTATTACAGAGTTCTGCTTCTCTTCTTTTATCATATCCTGCTCTCAGATAGGGTAGCATAAGACACCTGACAAATTAGCATTTAACTAGTTTTTCGTTAATGCACTTGGGCGGATGTGAAAGTAGATGGTTATATACAGTAGGTTACATGGTTAAATCACAATGCGAATAATAGTTTTGCCTCCTATCTTTAAAATAGAAATACTTAGCTGCATGTGTTAGGTCCTAAATGCAAAATTACGCATCTTTCTAAATACTTTTTTTATTTAAGATGTCCTACCACTCTGCTGCTGTGGCAGTGTCAGACTGGGGTGCCTAGGGCTCAGCAGTGGAATTTTATTCTGGGAGCCCCCTGTGGAGTTGATCCTGGGCCCACCTGTCAGCTTTCTTAGTGTTTGATCTGTTGGATATAATTTCCGCCCATCTTTGCTATTTTTAAGAATGGAAAGGGAAGAGAGCATCTAAGGAGAACAGATTACACAGACTGTGAATAGGAAGGAAAGCATACACAAGGCAGTTTGCTGGGGGAGAATTACTTAGGCTATGTAGTAGCAGAGCACCCAATTCAAATTCTAGACTTCTAAATGCACAGATCTCTCTCCAAGCTTTAATCACTGGAAGGGGCACATCCACTTGAGAAAAGCTGAAATTAGGAGTAGGCTAACAAACGGATATCAGAGGTCTGAAAATGAATGATGGAGAAATCAAAATATTCAATATTCAAACTGATTCAAACTATTTTTTTTACTCAAGGTAACCACTAAAATATAAGGATGTAGCAGAGTTCAGCTTGACCATGATATCATGACTTTCCGTAAACAATGGCCATAGAAAAGCATTGAAAAAGTTGAGATTCTGTGCCATGATATTATGGTACTGAATGTAATCTGCCATGTAATCTTCCATGGTTTTCTACTGCATCTGTATGAAAATATTTTTCCCATGTTGAAGGTGTAAGTAGCATTCAAATAGTTTGGCTACTATTTTAGAACCTTAAATGTATATCCTTGGGAGTTACAAAATGATATCATATAATGAGATTCTGAGACATGCACTATACAAAATAGCCTGACCTTAAAATTAGTTTGGGCAATGACACTTTAATTACGGAACCAAACTACCAGTATAATTGCATTAAAGGAGTTTTGCCACAATCTAATGTTGACGTGGGATCCTCCAAAATGGGTATTTAATCACTTTTCTAAATATATGTGATTAAAAAAAAGTGTAGAGTGTGAGATTTGCAGCCTTGCTTAGTCAGCCTTAGTTTCCTGACTAGCTTACTTGACGACCAGGAGCTGATCTGGTCGCGCATGCGTTGTTTGCACTTCTTATCTGATGGCAGATCACATGAACGAGCTTTGAAGGGAGGGGGGAACAAAACAGTTCTTCCTCTGTTCTGTGTCAGAGCCTGTGTCTGCTGTATAGAGAATCCACTGGTTGTAATGTAATTATCAGTCAGTTCTGTGCTCAGCCCTTCTGCCTCCCCCTGCAGCAATTGCTCCCTGTATGTTTATTTATATAGTTGCATTAGAGTAGTTCTGTCTCTCCTTCCCTCCTCCCACCCCCCTGCAGCAGTTTTTTAAAGCTGTCTGCTCGGATCTTATTTTTCCCCCTGGCGTAAAGGGGGGAAAACCAAAACCTGTAAAGCTTCTGCACAATACATTTATCCTGTGGTTGCCAAATAACAGATTGTCACTACAGAGATAAATTCAGCCCGGGAGCTGCATGGGAGGGGTGCGATGACATAAAGGAGGAGGCACTTGTTTTTTTTTAAATAAGAAAACACAACGCCCCTTTTTTTTTCAAGCAAGGGTACTGGTTTTGCGTGTTAGATGGGGGGGGGGAATCACTTCTTGGCAAAACCCCCTTTTAAGGATTCGAATTGGTTACAAGTTACATAGTTTGCCAGGCCAAAAAAAAAGACATACGTCCATCCAGTTCGGGGCCCCATTTTGCTAAAGTGTTGCTAAAATTTTTTTCCGGGGGGAAGGCGAAAACCCCATGGGTAGAAGCCAAATTGCCCCCTCAGTTAGGAAAAAAAATCCTTCCCAACTCCATCGGGCAATCAGAATAAATTCCTGGTTCAACGACCCCTCCCCCGAAATCTTAATACTAAAAACTTGTTATATTATCATGCCCCAGAAATGTATCAAGACCCTTTTTTTGAACTTTTTAGTGAAATTCCCATGACGTTTCCTCGGCGAGAGTTCCACAGTCTCACTGCTCTAAAATAAAGAACCCTTTTTCTATTTTTTTGTAAAACTTTTTTCCCTAAAGAGTAGAAGATACCCCTTTGTTCTTTTTTTAACAGCCCGGGTATAAATAAATCTTTAGCGAGATGTTCATTTTGGGGCCCTTAATTTTTTTTAAAATTTTTTTTTAATTATGCCCCCCCGAAGCCGTCTTTTTTTAAAAACTAAATAACCCTAACCTTACAAATTTTTGGGTATGGCCTCCATCCAGTCCTTTTTTTATTTTTGTTGCCCCCCTTTGTACCTGTTAAAAAATCTACAATTTTTCCCTGTGCATCATGCCCAAAATGGACAAACCCATGTGGGGCAAACCAGTGTTTTTTAAAAAAGGGGGAAATAATGTTTCCCCATCAGGGATCTTGCCCCTTTTAATACAAAATGTTTTTTTGCCTTGGCTGTGCAGCCAAAAACCCTGGCTGCTCATTTAAATTTTTAAATGTCCCCGGGTTTTCCCCAAATCCTTTCAGTCACTTTTTAACCCAGTGATTTCCTTTTAACATGAACATGTAATGGGATTTTCCTCCCCTGTGCAAACCCCATTTATATTTTTTTAAAACCTCTCTGCCTTTTCCCCTTCCCCAGTCCCCAACCTATCCAAACCCTTTGTAATAAAAAAATTATCCTTTTTGTGTGGTTTTACTTTTCGGCTTTTTTTTCATATGCAAAGATGGATAATTTTTTACGTGCAATCCCGGGTTTAAGTTAATTTTTGAAAATTTTAAAAGGGTAGGGCCCAATATGAGCCCTGTTTTACCCCATTAGAAACGGAAATCCGTCGAGTTGTACCGTTAATTACTACCCTTTTTTTTTTATCAGTGGGGCCTTTTCTTCCCCATTGCACATTTTTTTCCCCCAGTCCAAGCATTCTCATTTTACTTACCAACCTTTATGTGGAAACAGTATCAAAGTTTTAGGGAAAAATTAAATTATGAATCCAATGCCTCACTCGACCAGTTTGGAACTAACTTTTCCTCATAGAAGGAAGAGTTAGTCTGACGGGGGGAAAACCGATCCCTTCATTTTCCCCGGGGGGAAAAAAGGTTATTTCTTTTTTTTTTCAGTGAAATAGTCCAGGAAGACTCTTAGAAAAACCTTCAAAAAAATTTTACCCCCAAAAGAGGTTAAACTTACCAGCCCATAGTTTCCCGGTCACTTTTTGACCCCTTTTTGCATATTGGCCCAAATTGCTATCCCAAACCTTTGGGGGCATTCCCCTTTTAAACAGTCCAAAAATTAAGAATAGGGGGGCCTTTTCCCAAATTCTTAAAATCCCCCTTGGAACGCGGTGTTCCCTCAGGGCCTGGGGGTTTGTTATTTTAATCTTCCTAAACGGAGTGCCTTCTTCCCGGGGGTTGACAAGAAAATTAAAGGGGGGAATTCACCTCCTCCCCCTTTGTATCACAGGAAAGGTCATCCTCCTCGGGGACAGTGGGAGAAGGAAAATTTTTTTAAAAGGTTTGCTTTTTTTCTCATTGCCTCTATAGTCCTTCCCTCAGTACTTTTTTTTAAAAAGGCCAACATTTTCTTTTTTTAATCTTTTTTTCTATTATATAGTTAAAAATATTTTTTGGGGTTACTTTTTTTTTCTATGGGAATTGGTCTTTATGTCTCCAGCTTTTCTGCCTTTGTCATTATTTTTTCATTTTTTATTTTTTTCCTTATAGCTTTTTTAGTGCCTCTTCACTCCCTCCTGTTTTGTGTAAACGTTCTTTTTGTTTTTTTATTGCCCATTTAATCTTGTTGAAACCTTTTTGGGGTTTTTCCTGTATCAATTTTTTTTTTAATATGGTATGTACCTCCCAAGTGGGCGCCTAAATTTTTTTAAAGATCTCCCCCTTTATTTTTTGTTCTGCTATTTTTAAAACCTTGTTCCCGTCAAACACGGTTTTAGGGCCTCTCTAAGCGGATAAATTGCCTTTTTCAAATCGTGTTTTTGTGCTCCAAAGACAAAAAAATCTATTGAAGGATAAATTGAAGTATATTATATTTTGGTCACTGTCAGGTCAGTGTATTAGAGAACTAGGGTGTATGCAATTCCCTAACCTCAAATGTACATGTTAGAAGTGAAACAACTCCTTAAAACTCAGTTTGGTCCTAACTCTTAATTTCTAAGTCATCATACTAGTGTATTACATAAGACATCTGTCACCTTGTTTGACAAAATGCAATACCCCTTTCCCACGATGTCCATAAATAACAAACCTTTTAATTTGGGTTTTTCTCTTTTAATAATGTAGATATTGTTTAAAAAAATTAAACCCCCTTACCCTTAACCCCCCCCATTATTCTTCCAGAACGGGAAAATGCATGTAAAAATTTGTTTATTTCCTTTTTTTTTGGGGTTAAAAAAAAAAACCTCTCAATTCACACAATGATTTCCTTTTTTTTGGCTTTTTTTTCAGTTGCTCGCTACAGTTAAACCCCTTTTCTTTCTCCACAAAAGGAAAAATTATTAAAAAAAAAAGGGGGAATTTCACGTCAAAATTTTTCATTACACTTCAACTTGACTTTCACCTTCTGAAAGAAAAGAGCATTTCAAATCTTTATTCTGCAGGGGCTGTAAAACTTTACAAAGGTAGAAGGAACTAAAAGGAAAATGGACTTCTCATAAGTACTGCAGGGCAAATGCACCAAGGAAAAGAATATGGGGAAAACAGCAATGTTCAAATAAAAAGTGGCCCCTGTAAACCATCTCTAAAAAGGGAAACCCGAAACGCCCCATATTTTTTTTTATTTGGGGATTTTGTTGAAACTCGTAGGTAAAGTTTAATAGGGTACAAGGTAAAGTTTGTTGGACCTGTGTACAGAATTGGCGGATAGAAATGTATTGCAATCTAAAGCACACACCAGAAGGTTTTCCACAGTCATTGAATTTGGGAAGCTCCTGTTAATTAAAAGTACAGCTGAACAAAAAAAACTATAGATTCTTCAGTAAAGTCTCTTTTCCAGTACATATCAAACTTACATAGCTATGATCCATTCATTAATGATGCTTCTTACTAGGTCCTATGTCTGTACACAAAACTCTCATGACTCTCTTTCCCTACTTTTTGACCCACCTTCCCCATCCCATGTTATTCCTTAGATGGCCCTCTTTTGCTTTGATAAATTAATTTGCATAAAAAAACCTTACAAATAGGGGTGTCGCTAGACAGCTTTATCCGGGGCTTGTGCCAGTACGACACTGGCTTCTGGACCGCTGCCGTGAACCTGGATCACTGGTGATTTTTTCATCTGTATGTGCATACTCCAGACACACATACACTAGAAGGTGAGACCTCTCTGCCCCACTGAGAACTCCGGCGTATCATAAGCAGGCTTGTGACCCACTAAAGTATACTGCACATTCGGCGTGAGAACGGCATCATGGCACTTGCACAGCATGATGATGTCATGCCACCTGCGCAGGGACACAAGGAGCAGTGAGTGCTGGCCTATATAGCGCTGGCCTATATACCTACCTGGCTACTTTATTTTTGGTGGGGGGCTATATAATTACCTACTGAGAGGACTTATTTATCTACCTCTCTTCTATGGGGAACTATATAAATTACCTAAAAGGGGCAACATATACCTGTCTATGTACTGAGGGTGCCTATGTAACTATCTATCAAGGGTACCTAGATACCTACCTACCTGTTAATGAGACTTATATACCTACCTACCGGGGATCCATATACCTCTATACCTAATGTGTCTATACTAACTATAATGAAACAACGGTTGACTCTCTATTCCCCACAGCAGGCAACCAGCTTTCTTTCATTTAATAGGAAAACAGGTTGCTGTGGGGATGGGTCGTCACCATACTTTCCTATATAGACACCCATCAGATAGGAAGGTTAATAACCACCACCTCCCCCCAGTAGATAGGTAAGTATATAGGTGCTGAAAAAGTGAGGATTTTAAAATTTTTGTGTGGTAAATTTTACAGAGATCACGGCCAGGAGGGGTTGGTTATGGGTTATGTGCTGTGGGACTGTCGGTCATGTACATTATCTAGGTGAGGACTTGGCTGGGCTAGACAGAAGCCCAAATATGCTGTCAAGCCAGAAAAGTCTTGAGAGCAGTGGACTTGCAGAGTCTGATGAACTTGTTTCCTTAAATGCAATGGTGTCTATCGAAAATGTTACTAATGGGGAAAATATGCCTGTGATCCATGACCAGGTCACACAGCCTGAGCAGGGGGATGTTAGCTGTGTGACAAAGTTAGCTCCAGTTACTGTGCCCCTGTGTGAACAAGCTGCTAGAGGTGCTGTAGCAGTAGAGGAGAGCAGCTCAGGTCTGCCCCTGGTGGTCATGGCTGTCAGAGCTATGGGAGAAGTAAACGCAGTGTGTGAACTAGCTGCTAAAGACACTGCAGCCAGTGCAGCAGAGGGGATTAGCTCTAGTGTGCCCCTAGAGGTCATAGGGGAGAGCAGCCCAAGTAGCACAGGTGATGTGTGTCCTGGGATGGATAGCCAGCAGTCATGTTCTGACCCTATTGGTTCCAGAGAGATGTTTGCCTATTCTAATGGCAACTCTGCAAGTGTGTTGCCTGAAGGGGAGAAGGCAACCCATGAATGTGAGTGCTCTGCTGCTGTGTATGAGGAGACTGTGAGTGTGAATGTGCCGGTTAGTGACCGTGGGGAAAAACACTGTGTGAAGAGTTTCAGTTGTAGTGTGGGAGTGGACACTGTAGTGTGTCAGTGCTGCAGTGTAAAGATTATGTTGATTAATCAGATGGGAGTGATGAAAAAACCTATGTAAAGAAAACGTGTGCCAATGCAGATTTAATTGGAGATCTGGATTGTGCCACTGGGGGGAATGAAGAGGATTGTTGTGCTGGGACCTGTAGTGTAGCTGAGGTCATTTGCTCCAATGGTTGCTGTGTTTCCAGTAGCTTTTACTGCAATGGCCACAAGGACTGCTGTAATGGAAAGAGAGAGCTGCTAGACACCACAGAGGTGGGTGTATGCTTAAACCCTACTGAGGGGCAAGTGAGCGTGTTTGAATCCTCAGATGGTAAAAAGGTGCCTGGTTTGGAGGCAACTGATACATTTTCCCCAGAGGTTATAGAGGACAATGGTAACAGTATCACAGAGGCAGTATATCCTGTGGGTTGTGGAGACCTGCAGGTGTGTGCCTTTTGCAGCCAGGTATCCGCTAGAGCTGCTGGTATTAAAAATGTCACTGAGTTGCCTAATGTGAATGCAGCCAGTTTGATGTAGACGAGGGAGAATCATAAGGAGGATGGCCAGGCTTCTATGACTGATGTCCCATTTGTAAATGTGTCGGCCATTGACTCCAGCGCACAATGTGAATTTGTGCAAGACACAGGAGTATCCCTGATAGAGGTTGAGTATTCTCCCTTAGAGACAGTTACAGGGGATGTGCAGGAAACATCTCCACATGTTGCTGCAGAGGGTCTGCTGCTAGACAGAGCTGGTAAGCAGAGGTGTGAAAAGGGGAATGTGTCCTCTGGCACTGGTGAAATGCAAGGTAATGTGGTCATTGTCGAGGATGGCAGTGGGAACCCTGCCATTACTAGCATGCATGTTATGGGGGCCACAGTGGGTCCAAGTGCAGGGGAATTTATCATCACTGAAGTGGTCAGTGGGTTAGACAAGATTTCCTCTGGTAGAAACCAGATGACAGCTAGTAGCCAAGAGACAGAGCTTCAGGGTCAGGAGATGGCCTTGGGATGAATAGAAGTTTGGGTCTCATTGTAATCCTGCAGATAAAGAGGTAGCAGGTTTGGGCTCAGGTGCGCCCCTAGCAGCCATAGTGGATAGCGACTCTGAGCGGTTTGATGTCATTACAGCTTCTGGTGATGCTAGTGTAGTTGCTGGGTCAAACCAGGGGTTATTTGCTTCTGTGAGATCCAAAATCGTGAAGACACTGCCCAGGGGGCACAATGCCAAGGCAGTCTGTAGGTGGGAGAAGACTACTAGGTCCAATAGTACTGGTATTAGGGTTGTCAGTAGTAGCCCTGTGAATGTCAGCATCCGGGCTGAAGGTGGTGATATCCTTGTGGCAGTGTGCATGGGTTGTGTCAGCTGTAGAAAGTGGCTTTAAACCGTATGCTGTCCATGTTGGGATGAGTGCATGGTATGAGCCCAGATTTGAGCTGTATGTGATAAATGTTGTCTCCACCCCTGAGGATGTAGGGAAGCTTTGACCCTGGAGGGAGCCTGTGCAGTGTGAGAAATAGCTTTATCAAAGAGGGGGAGGGGTATGTGGCAAAGCGACCGCTGGTAGTTGCATGTTTCTGCCACTAAACTGCAAACAACACACCACCAAGAGTACCTGGCCTTGGTGGAATAGGAGCCAGCCATATAAGTTGTTAGCCGCAGGTTGGCAGCACTGTGTAGATTGCTTTTCAGCTGTTCCTGGGTCGACTCTTATTGGGAGTAGACAATGTGTCGGGTGGTCGTCTACTTCCCGTGTTCCAGGACAGGTTTTGGACACGTCCCTGGAGACCTATAAAAGCCTTGGACTACAGGTGTTCAGGGGGCGTGATTGCTGCCTGCAGTTTTGGAGCAATAGCAGAGCTGAGGAGAGAGCTCTGGACCCCAGAAGCTTGAGGGAAGCCTGTACAGTGTACTGGACTGTAGTACATGTTTTGGTGGTGCTGGATGTTAGATCCAGACCACGGTAGAGAGTCTCTCTAAAGGTATAGTTAGTGGCCAGATGGCCGAGGATTTATTTTTATGGTTTTGTTTATGTGACTACTGTACCTGTACCATGTACTGGGTGAAATAAAACTGGTTAAGGCCAGATTCAAACTGAAAACTGTGTCTGAGTGCCATTCCGCTTATGAAAGTGACGATCCTGGAGCTAAGAAACCCCCAGGACGGTTCAAGATGGTGTCCAAGCGCAAGTGAGTCGTCACAATTAGTGATGAGTGATTACGTCGACTATCATCATCGGGTCGATAGTCGATATCGTCAATTATCAAGACGATTTCATATAGTCGATAACAGATTATCGCCGATGACCATTAAAGTCTATGGGAGAGGAACAACACCTTCATTCTTACACCCAAACAGGGCAGGAGAAGCTGGAATTAACATCCACAACAGTAAACTAGATACGTGCTACATCTTAGACAACACACTTAGGTTATAAAAGCCACAGAAAAAAAGTCACAGACCAGTCACTATCCCTGTCTTGTACCACAGCATGACCCTTAAACCTGCATTACCCACAGATTAAAAAGTGAAGTAAAAAGGAGTCTTTCAACCACCATTTTAGTTTCACTGGTCATTGACTAAATCTGTCCTGTACCACAGTATGATCAGTATTAAACCTGCATTACCCACAGATTAAAAAGTGCCGGAAAAAGGAGTCTTTCAACCACCATTTTAGTTTCACTGGACATAGATATCCCTGTCCTGAGCACAGCTGAGCGCCAAACCTGCATGACCCATTTAAAAAGTCGGAAAAAGGAGTTTTTTTTAACCCCATTTTAGTTGAACGGACATAGACTAATTCGCCCTGTATCGCGTATGCCTTTAACCCTGTCTGACCCACAGTTTAAAAAGTGCAGAAAAAGGAGTTTTTCAACCTCCATTTTAGTTAAACGGGAATAGATTTCCCGTCCGGGGCCCACAGCATGAGCCCAAAACCTGCAGACCCAGATTAAAAAGTGAAGTAAAAAGGAGTCTTTCAAGCAACATTTTAGTTTAACTGGACATTGACTATACATGTCCTAGGTAACCTACATCTGTTCAAGTCTTCCTGTACCTCCCTTGTACAATGCAGAGGAATATTTGTATCAGCTGTTTTGTACATGCCAGTTTTTTGTAGTTTAATTCTAGAAAACACATTTTTAAATCCCCCTTGAGCCACTCACAATTGTGAAGAATAAATGTCTGTTAGAAACCACATTTTTTTTACAATAGGACCTGTAGTATAGCTGCATTTCACAGCAACATGCCCCCAAAAATTCAAAAACATGACCCTTGAGCCACTCTTGACAATTGTGAAGAACAATATCTGTTAAAACCACATTTTTTTACAATGGACCTTGTATGCTGCATTTCCAGCAACAGGGCCCCCCAAAAATTCAAAAATGACCCTTTACCCACTCTTGACTTTTTGTGAAGAACAAAGTCTGTTAAAAACCAAATTTTTTTTTATAATAGGACCGAAAGTATTCTGCTTTAAAAGAGCATGCCCAAAAAAATTTAAAAATGATTTCCCTCAGCCCTGTTAAAAAATTGTGAGGGAAAAATGCTTTTAGAAGCCACTTTCTTTTCCCAAAGGACCAAAATTTTATACTGTATCCAAAGCAACATGACCCCAAAAAAATGAAAATGCGAAAAATTTCAAAAAGATAAAGTGAGTAAATGGCATGGGTTTTTTGTCATAAAACCCTTTGCTGTCTTTTACGCCCTCCACACCGCAAAAGCAGCAAAATTATCTTTTGGGGAACTGAGAAAAAAATTTTGCAGTAAAAAATGATCATTTAAAAAAAAAATTTTTTCAAGAGGACATTTCTTTTGGAAGAGAAATGGAATTAGTCCGGCAACTAATGGGTGACCTCGGCTTTGGGGGCCACAACATCATCAGAGATCCATCCCTGATTCATCTTGATGAAAGTCAAAGATCCACATTATCTGGGAAAGCCGGATCTTTTTGTCTTAATGACCCCGCCAGCTGTGCTGAAGGTCCGCTCAGATGGGACGTGGCTGCGGGGCAGGACAACCCCTCTATGGCGTGGCAAGCGGCTGGGGCCATTCATCCATTTTGTAGCCAGAAGTCGTTTGGGTCTGGAACACCCAAAAAACATCGATGTTGGACCAGAGTCGTGCACCATGATCTTAACGGTTTGTGTTTGTTGTGTGCCTGATTACAGCTTGGTGAGGTGGTAAATAAAGTTTGCCAGAGGTCCCCATTGGCTTCTGCCACCTCCCTGCTGCGCTGCTCCCGTACGGTTACTTGGAAACCTACTGCATCCATTGCTGACGTTTTCCACCGTGACTTTGAAGAACGTGAAGCAGACGAAACATTTCCCAGTTGATCAATCGCCCTTCCAATTCCTGCTTTTTACTCTCTATTTGGGTGGGGGGAAAGGGAAAGTGCTGATTTTGTTTTGACCGGGGATCCAGGAGGGGGGCCCACCCAGTAACTGTTGTTATTTTGATGCCCTTAATGCGAGTACATGTTGGGGGAAAAAGGGAGCATCCAAGCACCAATGTGAGAGAGGGGACCCTTGATTTCCCAAGCATCTGGGTCGAGGGGGCCACTAGCAAATGATTTCCTATCTTCCCCCTCCGTTTAAAATTTCGGCCAACCCCTTTAAAGGCGGGACGTCGGTAATGTCGGTGTCCGGAATCCCAATCCCCCTCCTCCTTTCCTCCCACAGCTTCACACAGCCCTGACTTGCCTCAGATGATGCACCCTGAGAGTTAGGGCCACCTTGTACTAGCCTGGCCCCTTAACCACTCCCAAAATAAAGACCAAAAATTAAAAAAACTGTCGGGCCTTGTGGATTCGAGGAGGAAAGGCTCCGTGCCCGCATCTGTGCCCTTCCCCTCCGGCTGGCGGGGATAATTTTCCAGAGTGTCCAACGATCGTTCCAGAACAGATCACCAAAATGCTCTGCGAAAAGGGGCATAAACCGCACGACCATTTTGGGGGCTTCTTCAAAACTGACAAGGAGGTGCGACTCTTTCACCCTCCCTCCACTCTCGGTGGCTCAACCCCAAGGTCCCCACCCTTTTTGTCAGCCCAATGTGTCCTCGTACTGCGTAATGGCATTGCGCTCTGCCACAATGCTGGAGCATGTGGAGGAGGGAATTCCACTTTGCCACTCAACAATGAGCGGTTGTGGGGGGGCCCCGAGCCAGGCGGGACGAAGCAGGTGCGAAGGGCGGAAAGTGCAATCAGCCCCGACCCTTCCTAGAGGCTCCAGCCCCGGGGACGCTTTAAAATTTTGGACGACAAGGTTCATAAAATGTGCCAGGCAAGGGTGTGTCCAGCCTACCAATTTTAGGGCCCGGGTTTTTGGGACCGTTATCCACCCCATTTGCCGGCACAGGGTTCTTGTCATCCAGCCAGCCTCGGTCTCGTTGCGGGAGCCGTCCCAGCCCCTGACCTGTGTGTGGCGGTCTAAGCAGATTAATTTCAAACGGCCCGGTTTCCCCCGGCTGTGATGCCACCAGAGGGCCCTTGGGGGAAAGAGCCCTGCACCATCCCGCAGTTTTAAAGAGCGTGCGCCGAGCCTGGAGCACCGTCACCACCCGAGACATCCCACCGCTCACCCGGAGCTGTCACAGAGATAAAACGCCCTTTGGGCCCTGCTTACTAGTCCATGTGTTGGTGGTAGAAGATTTTCCAGACACAGATGCAGCAACGCGCTTGAAATTTTTTAAAGATCGTGGGTGGCCAGGGCAGGGACGGGTTTTTTGGCAAAGAAATGCCTGCTCGGATGTGGTATTGGGGGCAGGCAAGGACCAGACGTCAGAACCATCTGGTCCTCCAGACAGAAAAGGGAACATTTTCCCAAGGCCAAAAAATGGCAATGCCGACTTTTAGGCTTTTGGCTTTTGGGGTGGTTTGGGGTTAAAATATTTTTTCTGCTCCCAAAACCTGGAAGCAGAAGGCGGCTGGCTGGCCCCGTACGGGGTGCAGGCGTCAAAAAGGTGGGAAGGAGAATGGGTAGGATGGGTCCTTTCTTTTTTCCCCCGGGGGGGGGGGGGGAGTGGAGGGGGAAGCGGAGGCTGACCCTGATCATGACCTTTGGGGAAAATGGGCATGAGGAACGCTTGGGGGTGGCGGAGGGGAGGAGGGGGAACAGGGGTGTGACAGTGGTTGAAAGCCCGGCATCGGTGTGGCCCTTTTTTGGCCAAGTGTTGCCTCCTTTAACTCATGCATTCGCTGCATGGACAGACATGTTGGTGGTGGTTAAACACCCAAAATTTTGCCTCTACTGATGCTTTACGGAAAAAAGGGAGCAAATAAAAAACGCGGGTGAATCGAGGGGCTCTAAAAAAACCTAGGGTTGAGAGGTCCTGGGCCCTTTTTGACGGGATAAGGGAGGAGCGGTGTTTCCCCTGACGTGAATGGGGAAACATCTCAGCGGCTTCTGCGACCGCCCCCTCCCTTTTTAGGCGGGAGCCATACTGACACTACCCCATGTTTCCCCCTGTCCCGGTGAAGCTTCGCAAGCAAAAACTGCTACAAAGACCCCGTTTGGGCCACAATGTGTCTCATCATCTTTAAACAGGTGACTTCGTGTACTGAATTTCCGCATCCAGGGTTAAGGGACTGCAAGGCGTTGCCACCGCCGGATTTTTGCCCATTGACCGGCTTCCTTTCCTCCTCTGATAGCAACAGTAAATGTGCGTCAGAGCAGACAAAATATCCCCCTTTGGCCCCTTGATCTTTGGAAATGCCTCTGAACCCCAAACCCCAAATTTTTTTCTCAAGAGGGCTTTAAAAAATGGATTATCCACAGGGTGGGTACCGAGTGACATTTGGGGTGCCTTCGTTCATGTTGGGCGGTGCTGATGAATGATGAAATTTTTGGCCGTTTTGGGAAGTTTAGGAGGTAAGACTGCTGGATGAGGGTTTATTAAAACCCCTGAAGAAAAGATTGGGGACGCTGTTCTTACTGGATTCACAGGGCCCTGAGCCAGCAATGGGCAGGGCCGATGGTCTGCAACCCAGATCCCCTGGCTTGCGTGTTTTCGCCACACTGGGAAAGGAGCACCTTCTCTCTTACCCTACCCCTGTCTACACCCCCTTTTTCTTGTTACCACCGCATTTCGCTCCTGTTCAGAAAGATAAAAATTTTAAAAAAAGTAGGGGGGTTTTTGACAGTCCTTATTAAAAAACGACAAATCAAGCTATTCTTAAATCCCTCTTTTCCCAAACCAACTAGGATTAAAACGAAATTTTTTCTAGCGAATACCTTGAAATGTGGTTGGGTTTTAAAAACCGTAAGACAAAATCAACAGTGTTCTTCCTTCAGTCCCAGGATTTACTACTGCCCAGTAGGACTAGGGAAGTAGTTTTCAACAAACTACAACAAGTGCCTATTCGCCAAACTGGATTCCCGAGCGCATTTTAAAAACCCTTTTAGAAGTTACATGGATGGAAATTCATTTTTTTCAGCAAAACAAACGGAACATTTTCTAAAAATTTTTCTATCAGAAATTTTCTAAACGTGCTTTGAAAAAACTAGGGTACACCCGGCAATAAGCTATTTAAAAGTTATACGGGTAACAAACGGTGGTTTTTGCACCCAAAGAAATACACCAAAATAACTACAAAAATTTGTTTCAAATTTAAAAACAAGGTGGGTCTATGAAAAAACTGGGGGCCCAAAGTAGAAAAAAAAATTTTTGAAATGTATACGGAAAAAAAAAAGGTGGGTTTTGCACCTATGAAATACAAAGCAATTACTACAATTTCTGTATGGTAATTAAGTACAAATGGGTTTTTCAACAAAAATTCCCCAAATAAAAAAAACCTTTTTTTTTAAAAATTTGGGTTTTTATGGGTAATAAAAGGGGTTTTTGCACCTATCAAATACACCTGCGGTGACTAGAAAAGTTTTTGTATCCTATTGTAAGTACAAAGTGGGTCTTTTTAAAAAAAAACTGGGCTGCGCCAAAGTGAAAAACACGTAATTAAATTGTGTACGGATAATAAAAGGTGTTTTTTGCACCTATGAAATACAACAGCAAGTGCTAGCAAATTTCTGTATGGTAATATAAGTACAAGGGATCTTTCAACAAAAATGTCCTGCGCCAAGTGAAAAAAACCTAATTAAATTGTGTACGGATAATAAAAGGTGGTTTTTGCACCTATGAAATACACCTGCGGTGACTAGAAAAGTTCTGTATCCTATTGTAAGTACAAAGTGGGTATTTGAACAAAACTGGGCTGCGCCTAAGTGATAAACATGTAATTAAATTGTTTACTGATAATATGGTGGTTTTTGCACCTATGAAATACAACAGCAATTACTAGCAAATTTCTGTATGGTAATATAAGTACAAGATGGGTCTTTCAACAAAAATGGCCTGCTCCAAAGTGAAAAAATCCTAATTAAATTGTGTACGGATAATAAAAGGTGGTTTTCGCACCTATCAAATACAAACCCGCGGTGACTAGAAAAGTTCTGTATCCTATTGTTAAGTACAAAGTGGGTAAATTTTAAAAAAAAACTGGGCTGCGCCAAAGTGAAAAACACGTAATTAAATTGTGTTACGGATTTAAAAAAAAGGTGGTTTTTGCACCTATGAAATAAAAACAGCAAGTGCTAGCAAATTTCGTATGGTAATATTTAAATCCAAGATGGGTCTTTCACAAAAATGGCCCGCGCCAAAGTGAAAAAAAAACCTAAAATTAATTGGTGTACAGGTAATAAAAGGTGTTTTTTTGCACCTATGAAATATACTGCGGTGACTAGAACAGTTCTGTATCCTATTGTAAGTAAAAAAGTGGGTATTGAACAAAACTGGGCTGCACAAAGTGGAAAAAAAACTAATTAAATTTTTGTACGGATAATAAAAAAGGGGGGTTTTGACCCATCAAATACACCTGCAGTTACTAGAAAAGTTCTGTACTTAATATAAGTTACAGGCTGCACAAAATACAAGGTACTATTTCACCAAAAACTGGTAATAAAAAGACATTTCAATTTCAGGTTCAAAGCAGTCTGGACTGCACAATATACACTCTCCTAAAAACTAAAAAACTAAAAACTTCAATTCTCTAATCTACCTATGTTCTAATGTTCACAGCTAAAAGCACAGTTGTCTGTGTGAACAAAGAGAACTGTGTCGCTGAGCTGTATTGAGGAGAAAGTGACACACGTCCTGCTCTTATGAGACACAGTGACACATCATGCGAACAAAAAGGGCTGTTTATGAAAAACAAGGGTTTTGTGTTTTTTCCAAACCCAATCACAACCCTACAAATACAGTCATGACGTTTCAAACCCCGTCACCCTGCCCATTCT
>JAODAL010055339.1:0-24029 GCA_025379985.1 Phyllomedusa bahiana
ATTTGGAAAATTCCCTGCACGGGGTTAAAAGAGGTAGGGCAGGCAGCAAGCCAATAGGTTGCATTCCCCAAAAGAAACAAAAATTGGTTAGGCGAGCACTTCCATATTTTTTGAAAAACGTAAGCAATTTCACACGGCAAGGCAATAGCAACATCAATAAAAAAAACAGTGGCACACAAACAAAACTAAGTAAAACAAAAGGTATATAGGAAAAATTTGAAAAATGCTTACTCTAAGGAAAAATTTAAAAAAAACCTGGGATTCTTATTTTGCAGTTTTTCAAAAATTGTTTAAGCTCACCTCCCAATAGCGTCAAGGGAATCCTTTTAAACCATGCAGGGAATTCAGTAGCAATTTCCTACATCCCTGAGATTTTGTAGCCCCTGAAGGACCCCCCTAGTGGGGTAACATTTAGTGTTAGGGACTCACCTTACTGGACCCCCTTTGACCTATTGGGAGTGACTTAAAAAAATTTTTTTTGAATCAAAAACTGCAAAAAAAACCCCCCGGGTTTTTCATATTTTTCCCTTAGCAAAAATGCATTTAAAAATTTTTCCTATAACTTTGATTTTTTACTTATTTTTTGGCCACTGATATTTGTATTAGATTATGCTATTCCTTCCCATGGCCCTATCTTACTTTTTCAAAATATATGAATCCCCCGCCAAACCCAATTTTTGTAGTATTTTGTTTTGGACACCTGAAATGTTCTAGGCAGCCTGCTCAATTGAATAATAGAGGCGTTATAGGCTGTGCACAACACATATCTGTATTAATGGCCCCCCTTTAACACCTTACTATAGTAATTAAATACTAGCAACCACCCCCCCTATAAAAAGAAGGCATGTGAGGGGGTTTGTCTTATTTTTTTTTTTTTTCCATTTTGAGGTCTCCCCTTGGATAATTGTGTTTTTTCCTGTTATTGGGTGAACTGTACTTATCCAATGTGCTTTTTTTTACTACCATCTGCCCGATAGTGGATAGGGTGTGTGACTCTGCCATTATTATCTGCACCTGTTAACTTAAGAGCACTGGGGCTTAATTGCCCCCTTACTGTTGGCATTTTCCCCCAATTAGCCAAGTAGGTTTTTTTGTTTTGAAGTAATTAATGTCCCATTTTTTTGTGATTTTTTTTTTTTTTTTTTTTTTTGATTTCCCTTTTTCCCCGGGGGAAGACAAGCACGTAAAGGATGTAAGAACTGCAAGGAGGATTTATCCAAAAACGTTTAAATGGCCTTCTACTGGATAATGGGCTGAAGAATTCAGAGTAGAGCATCCGTCATAGTAAATGTGTTGTCACATGAGGAATTGCTCACTATGACTGCTACTAATCTGAAATTTCCCAAATTTTTATTTATTCAACTACTAGATAAAAAAAATTTAAATGGAATCAAAAATCGCTACTTTTAATAATGTTTTGGGTGCTGGTCAAATTTTTCTGTTATTGAATTTTGTGGCTGATAAGGAGGATTATTGGAACATTTCCAGGTGAGCTGGTGAGTCTTTTAAATTTTTCATTAGAGCAGCATTAAACGCAATAGTTGTAACATGGATTTGCAGTACAGCCTTTTTGTGATCGTCTAAAACCAGTTTAAACCTTTCTGCAAATTTTTATTTTTATTTTATTTTTTTCCAGTACGATAAATAGGAAAAACTGCAACATAAAAAAAAAAAACAGGCGACATCATGAAATTTTGCATGTTATTTTTTTTGGGGCTATTGCACCAAAAAATGCTGGGAAACTGTTCTATAGATTACTTGCCCAGAATGCGCCCCAAAATTTGATAAGAAAAAGCCTAAAAGTTTTCCCATTACACCTAGCACCAACAAAAATTTTCCGCATTACACTCCCATGCACCATACAAAGTTTTCCGCTTTTTCACCTAAAGCACCAAACAAATTTTTCCGCTTACACTCTATCACCATACAAAGTTTTGCCCATTCACTCATGCACCATACAAAATTTGCCCCATTCACCTATGCCCCCTACAAATTTTTTGCATTTCACTCTATGCACCATCAAAGTTTCCGCATTACACCTATGCACAAATACAAAGTTTTGCCGCATTTCACCATGCACTTTTCAAAATTTTTCCGCATTACACCATGCACCATACAAAGTTTCCCCCATTTCAAACCCATGCACCATACAAAATTTGCCGCATTACACTTATGCACCCTACAAATTTGCCGCAACCCTATCACCAACAAAGTTTGCCGCTTACACTTTTTGCACCATACAAAGTTTTCCGCATTTAAATCTATCACCATACAAAGTTTGCCCCCATTACACTCTTGCACCATACAAAGTTTTTCCGCATTACACCTATGCACCATACAAAGTTTTTCCGCATTACCTCTATGCACCATCAAATTTTTCCGCATACACTCTAGCACCATACAAATTTTTTCCGCTTACATCTATGCACCATAAAAATTTGCCGCATTAACTCATGCACCCTACAAAGTTTGCCCCCTTTCCCTATGCACCCAAACAAAATTTTTCCGCTTACACTTATGCCCATAAAAAATTTTTCCGCATACACCTATGCACCATACAAATTTTTCCCATACACTTTATCACCATAAAAAGTTTGCCGCATTACATCAAGCACCATACAAAGTTTGCCGCATTACACTCTATGCACCATACAAAGTTTTTCCCCATTACACTCTATGCACCAAAAAAAAGTTTTCCGCTTACACCTAAGCACCCAAAAAATTTGCCGCTTACACTCATGCACCATACAAAGTTTGCCGCATTACACTCATCACCAACAAACCCAAATTACACTCTATGCCCCAAAAAAATTTTTTGCCGCTTTACACCTATGCACCATAAAAATTTTTGCCGCATTACACTCTATGACAAAAAAAATTTGGCTTACACTTATGACCATAAAAAATTTCCATTACACTCAATCAACCATAAAAGTTTGCCGCATTACCTATCAAAAAAATTTAACAAAAAAAATTTTTGCAGCATTAACATTTTCCACCTGGAAATAGCGTTGGTGGGGTGGGCCGTCCCCACGTTCCAGGCCAGGTTTTTGGGGCCAGTCCCGGTGGGCCTTTAAAAAAAGGCCGCCTACTCCGGGTTCCCCGGGGGGTGGTCAACTCAGTTTGGAGAACATGGAGTTTGTGATAGGGGGCCCCAAAACCCCCAGGTTTTGTGGAACCCCGGACCCAGTGGAGACGGGAAAATTGAGAGAGTGAAATTGTGGGTCTAAAAATTTTTTGGTCCCAGCTCACATTTTTAGAGAGGGCACCTGAAATATGTTTAGTCAGTGCCAGAGGGCCTGGGGTTTTTTTTTTTTCCTTTAATTCCGGTGGCCCAAAAAAGGGCTGGTTAAAGGCCATTTTTAAAACCGAAGCCCGGGGGTCCGGGCCTTTCCTTTTCCCTAAAAAGCGGGATCCCCGGAGCAAAAGGGAAACCCCCGGGACGGCCCAAAGGGATGGCCCCCGGAAAACGAATGTGAGTGCCCACAAAAGGTGGGGGATGCAGGCAAAAAAGGTGCAAAATTTGGCAGAAAAATAGTGATAAAAATTTGGTTGCCAAGAGTGGAAACAATTTAAAGTTGCTGCAGCAAAAATTTAAAAAGGGCCAAGGCCTGTTTGTGGAGCAGTGCTTAAAAAAGACTTTTTCCCTGCAAAAAGAAAAAGACGTGTTGCTGCGCAAAAAATTTTTGGCCAGGGGAGGAGCTGGCGAAGTACCTTGGGGAGGGCAACTGCCCAGCAGGGGAAAATGAAAAAGCTGTGGGCCCAGAAATTAGTTTAAACCCCAACGTGAAGCAAAATGACAAGCCCGTGCCCAGTTTAGACCCCAGCAGCGGGAACAAAAGGCCATTATAAATAAAAAACCGCAGTCGGAAAGGGGGGTGAACTTACCACAATCCAAGGGGCCTTGCGGGCTGGATGCCCAAAGGGGGGAAAACAGAACCGACTGCTCCCAGGCGTAACCACCCCTAAGGGGTGCAGCGGATGCCTGCAGGTGGACATGTGAAATGAAAAGGATTTCCCCGTGGCGGGGAGGCCCATAGCCCTGCCAAAAAGGGGTTAACTTTCGGAACAGGTGGAGCTGCAGAGCAAGAGGATGCTACCGTTCCCAAAGGGAAAACCCATTTCATCACAGGACCCGGGTTTCCCCAACCCCCGCCACAGAGGGACCCAAATTTTTGGGAATCCCACGAATGGGGGAGATGTCCCCTTTACTGCCCTCCCCAAAAGGGGCCCGGGAGGGGTCGAAAGCGGGAAGCCCTGGATTTCCCAAGGTGAATGCAGCCCCACCCAGGGATGACAGGGAAAACATAAACGGGGAAAGTCCGACTGCCCCAGAGGCCATACCCGGGTGCAGACCCGTCATGGCCCCCGGTAAGACGCCCCAGGGGGGTGTATTGGGGGGAAAAAGGGTTTTGGGGGACTGCCGGGCCCATAGGTTGTGTGCCCAACCGGGGGGCCATGCAGGGGCCCAGACATGTTTCCTGAGCGGTAAAAAAAAGTGTTGAGAGCACAGGACTCGGGACTTTGTACTAAAATTTTCCCCGCATGCCTTTCCCTTTTGGGGAATAGTACCTATTCCCAAAGGGGATTTTGAAAAATGTGGCATTTAAAAATGCTAATCAGAAGAAAAATGTACTGAATCTAGTAGGATGTCACACAGTCTGTCCCAGGGGGAGGTTGGGCGGCATAAACAAAGCTAGCTCCAGCTACTCCCACTGTGTGAACAAGTACTATTTGGTGCTGAAAGCAATCTAGACCCGTGGTGCCCTGGAGTGCATGTCAACCCTTGGAAAAATTTTTAAACCCCTACAGGCTCAATGGAGCAAAAGGGGTTGTTCCCTCTACAACAAAGTGCCTTTTGGGAAATTTCCCTGCCATAAAAACAAAATGAGGGGCGGGCCCTAAAGGGAAGGTGTTTGAAGTGTCTGGAATCCAATTGGTGAGTGGGGTCTGTCAGGGCCCCCAGCGCACTATGTTACCTGTTTGTACCTGAAAGGGTTGGGCGGGTAATGCTTCCCCCAGGGATTGATGGCCACCAGTTCTGTGAACTGGGGGTTTGATCCCTTAGAGGAGCCCTCCTTGTTTCAGTGTGCACCCAAAAAGGAAAAAAGGAAATCCCTGGGGATTTTTTTGCGTTTCCTACAATGGTGAGGAGACAAAGTTTAATAGGGTGTTTTCCAAAACCCCATTGCAGTTTTTAAACCCGCATGAATGCAGCCTCAAGAGTAAATCACAATTCGTTTGTAAAAAAAACGTGTGCGGGAGGCAGATTCTTGTGCGGGCCCTGAGCAGTGAAATTACAAGGGGGACACTCTGTAAAGGGAGAGCTAGAGTATAGCACTGCAGAGTTTAAGAGAAATGTCATCCCGGGAAAATTTTAGTCCTACTATTTTAAATTTGCCTCAAGGGTTTCTGAAATTGCCAGTACTTTCCCTGCAGTGGTCCCCAAAGACGCGAAAATGGAAGGAGTGAGCTGCTAGAAAAACCACGAGTTTGGCCTTTTAGTTTAAAACCCCCAAATGGGGGGACGTTTTAAATCCCCAGTTTGGTAAAGGGGTTTGTCGGGTTCTGGGGGAAACTGAAAAAATTTTTCCCCCAAAGCTTATGGAGGAAAATTTTTAGCCTATCACAGGGGTGTTTAAGGCCCGGGTGATATGTGGTGACCTACAAGGGGGGGCCATTTGAAAGCCAGACGTCCGCAAAAACTTACTGGATTTAAATGTGACTGAGTTACTTAATGTGAGCACAGCCAGTTTTTGGGGTTTTTATGGGGGAAAACCCTAAGGAGGTTAGCCCGGGCGCTAAAGCCCGGATGTCCCCTGTATAAATTTCCCGCCCCTTTCCTCCAGCTTTATGGAGTGAATTTGATGTTGAGAGGGTGTAGGGGTATCCCCCCGGTAGAAACCCGAGGTTCTCCCCTTTGCGATGGGATAAGGGGGTGGAGGGAAAAAATCTCCACCCCCTTAAGGGAGAGTGTCTTTTTGCTAGAAAGCCACAGTGAGAGGGGGTTCACAGGGGAATGTGTCCCCCGACACTGGGAGGGGCCAGGGAATGTTTTAATGGCGGACAAAGGTCCCATAGAGATTGTCCCCTAATAAAAACCCGAAATTAAATACGTGCATGCAAGGGTTGGGGTGAAGTCTTTTATTTCAGAATATCACGGTTTTTGGCCCCTGTAGTTTATTTGAAAGGGCTGCAAAGATGGTCACCACAGGTCCCAAAAACCTTAAGGGCTGTAAACTCCCGGGAGTACCCGTGACCCCCCGTAGTCACAAAGGGTATTTCAAAAAAACAAAAAAAGGGTAATTTAATGGGGGTCTTCCCTTTTTCAGTGAGCCGGGGGTAAGGAGAGATCAGCGAGTCCTAAGACAAAAAAAACCCCACCCAGTAAAGACTGAGATTATCAGAAAAAGGGCCCTAGTGTAGAGAGTGCCTGCAATAACCATGTGGGTCCTTGACCAGCAGGTTATGGGTGGGGACAGGGTAAATGGTGCCACAGAAAGGTCCTACTTTTCACGGAGGGATCATCGCGAGGGGACAGTGAGGTAGACCCCGATTTCCTCGGAAAAACCCGGTAACCGCCCGGGACCAAAAGGCAGAGTTCAGGGGCCAATAAAAAATTTTAGGGGTATCTGACCCTAAGAAAAACAGGAATGGTCATTGGACCAGAAAGGGCCCCCGGTGATGGGAAAAGAAATTTGGGACCCATTCTGAAACCGCAACAAGGAGGTAGCGGGGTTTGGGTCAGGTGCGCCCCCAAAAAATGGCCCTAGTGGAAAATGGACCCCTGAGAAATGTGCTGCCATTTAAAAGTTTCTGGGGAAGAATAGGGGGGGTTTCTGGGTCCCAAAACCCGGGGGGCTTCTGAGAGAACCCAAAAAAAGTTAGGGAAAATGCCCAAGTGGCACAATGCAAAAAATATCTATGTGGGGAAAAAGCAAATAGGTCGGGGGGCGCTGGTAAAAGAGGGGTTTCCCGAGGGGAACCCTGTTAAAGTCGGGGAAAGCGGCCGAAAGGGGGGATTGGGGGCAGGGGCAAGTATGTGTTATCCAAATGGTGGTAAGTACAGTAAAGGTCGGTTGCCCAAAAATATTTTGAGTGCATGGTATGAAACCCACAGCTTTAGCCCGTATGGAGCAAGGTTGTCTCCCCCCCTTAAAAATGGGAGAGAAGGGATTTGGGCCCCCCGGTAGAAGCTTTGACCCCGGAGGAAAGGGGTTTTGGGATTGTGATCAAGACCTACGGCCTTTTTTCAGATGGGGGGGATATGTGGCAAACGACCATAGGTGGTTTAATGGGGCTGCCACTAGGTGGGGGTACGTGCCCCCGAAGTCCCGGCCTTTGGTGGGGGAGGCAACCAGTTAAACGTCCCGTAAACCCCAGGTTTTCTGAAACATTTTTTGGTTTTGTATGGGGTGGGTATGGGCTAGTAAAGGGGTTTCCTTTCCCGGGGCGGTCAAAGCGTTGGGGGGGCCCGGGGCCTCCCCAAGTTTTTCCCGGGGCCCGGTTTTGGGGCCAGTCCCCCCTAGGGGCCCATAAAAGGCCCCTACTCCAGGGGATCCGGGGGGGGGGTCCAAATGCAGTTTGGGGGAAGGGAGTGGGGGCTTTTTGATAGGAGGGTCTTAAAAACCCCCCGGCTTTGGGGGAAAACCCGGACCCATGGGGGACCCGGGAGAAAATTTTGGGGAAAAGTGAATTGGGGGGCTGAACTTAGGGTCCAGCTCACATGTTAAAAAGAGGGCACCTTTTATAGTTTAGTCAGTGGGGCCCAAAAGGCCTGAGGGTTTTTTTTTGTTTTTTCCAAAATTTCCCTTTCCTCAATAAAGCTGGTTTAGGCCATTTTAAAAACAAACCCTGTGCCCGAGTGCCAATTTTTTTTTCTGAAAGCGGCGATCCCGAGCTAAAAAAACCCCCAGGACGGTTTCCAAGATGGGTCCCGGCCCCAATTTGAGTGTCCGCCCCTACAAAGTTTTCCCCATTTCACTCTATGCACCATACAAAGTTGGCGCATTACCCTATGACCATACAAAGTTTCCGATTACCCCTTTTCACCAAAGTTTGCCGCATTTCACTCATGCCCATACAAATTTGCGCATTACACTCTAGCACCAAAGTTTTCCGCATTACTCTATGCACCAACAAATTTAACATTTCCTCTATGCACCATAAAAAATTGCCGCATTTTTTTCCTATCACCATCGGGGTTTTCCCCTTCACTCTATCCCATACAAAGTTTGGTGCATTACACTCCATGCACCATACAAAGTTGAGCGCATTACACTCTATGCACCATACAAAGTTTGCCGCATTACACTCTATGCACCATACAAAGTTTACCGCATTACACTCTATGCACCATACAAAGTTTGCAGCATTACACTCTATGCACCAAAGTTTGCCGCATTACACTCTATGCACCATACAAAGTTTGCCGCATTACACTCTATGCACCATACAAAGTTTGCCGCATTACACTCTATGCACCATACAAAGTTTGCCGCATTACACTCTATGCACCATACAAAGTTTGCCGCATTACACTCTATGCACCATACAAAGTTTGCCGCATTACACTCTATGCACCATACAAAGTTTGCCGCATTACACTCTATGCACCATACAAAGTTTGCCGCATTACACTCTATACACCATACAACGTTTGCCGCATTACACTATGCACCATACAGAGTTTGCCGCATTACACTCTATGCACCATACAGAGTTTGCCGCATTACACTCTATGCACCATACAAAGTTTGCCGCATTACACTCTATGCACCATAGAACGTTTGCCGCATTACACTATGCACCATACAGAGTTTGCCGCATTACACTCTATGCACCATACAAAGTTTGCCGCATTACACTCTATGCACCATACAAAGCTTTGTGCATCACACTCTATGCGGCAAAATGTCTGGCGCATAACACTTTCTTTTACACTGTCGTATTAAACACTCCTCTATATGTATTTAGAACTGATGTGTTGGCGTCAACTTACAAAAATGGCGCATGCTAATTCATAGATGTCGCTCACAGTTTCTACATACCGTACTACAGGCTCTGTCCACACGAGTTTGTCAATTCCGAATCCTTGACTAAAACCAAAAATAAATCATCCCCATTGACCTCAATAGGAAATATGGGTTGTAGTACATAAAATAGACGTATTTTGTCAGTCTGTTTATAAGAGTAAAAAAACTTAGAACATGTTTAATCTTCTGTCTTATCCCATGTGCGGCCAAAACCCCATAGATATAAATGGGATTCCTTTTCTGGCTGTAAATCCGATGGAATTTACCAGAAAAACAACAACCTAAAATCCACATAAAATACTTGTCGTCGGACCTGGTTTTCAACGTTAGAGTCCGAAGAGAATCTCATGAGTAAACTTTTACTTGGCGTCTTTACATACCCTCAAGGTTTTCATACAAGTAGAACCACAATCAATTCACTTATCTGTTTATCTCATGTATTATTGAGTGCACGACTACTTCCTGAAGTGCAGAACAAAAAATGTGCGTTCTTATACGATGGCTATGGGCTATCAGCTGTGTAGTGTACTTTCTGGTGTGATGAAGAATTGGTTATTCTTGTGCCATCTGTCTGTTCAGATCACATAAAATAGGGTACATCTGTTTGTAACATTTTACTTAGAAAATGCATGTGTAATTTTATCATGAATTCTACAGCATGTAGAACCAGTTAAGAGGTACAATTGCTCCATACAACTGACATAATGCATTTAAATACCCTTTAAATACATTAGAACTTCAGATTTTTTATAAACTCTTTCCTGCCATAAGAATTTTTGTTTACATTGCCTTCTTTTTCCTTCCATGAGCAATAACTTTTTTAATTTATTAAAATATTTTTTGTATCTATCTATCTATCTATCTAATTACAGTTGTGCTCAAAAGTTTACATACCCCGTCAGACTTTTTGCTTTCTTGGCCTTTTTGCAGAGAATATGAATGATAACATAAAGACTTTTTTTCCACTCATGGTTCGTTGTTGGGTGAAGCCATTTATTGTAAAACTACTGTGTTTTCTCTTTTTAAATCATAGTGACAACCAAAAACATCCAAATGGCCCCGATCAAAAGTTCACATACTCCAGTTCTTAATACTGTGTATTGCCCCCTCTAACATCAATGACAGCTTGAAGTATTTTGTGGTAGTTGTGGATGAGGCTCTTTATTTTCTCAGATGGTGAAGCTGCCCATTCTTCTTGGCAAAAAGCCTCCAATTCCTGTTAATTCCTGGGCTTTTGCATGAACTGTGCACTGGAGATCTCCCCAGAGTGGCTCAATGATAGTGAGGTCAGGAGACTGAGATGGCCACTCCAGAACCTTCACTTTGTTCTGCTGTAGCCAATGACAGGTCAACTTGGTCTTGTGTTTTGGATCGTTGTCATGTTCTGGGCTGATGAGTGCAAATTTGCCTCCAGTATTTGCTGATAACGTGCTGCATTCATCTTTCCTTCAAGTTTGACCAAGTTTCCTGCGCCTTTGTAGCTCACACATCCCCAAAACATCACTGATCCACCTCCGTGCTTTACACTAGGAATGTTGTTCCTTTCATCATAGGCCTTGTTGACACCTCTCCAAATGTAACGTTTATGGTTGTGACCAAAAAGTTTGATTTTGGTCTAATTTCTCCAAATGACCTTGTTCCAGAAGTTTTGAGGCTGGTCTCTGTGCTGTTTGGTGTATTGTAGGCGAGATACTTTGTGGCATTTGCACAGTAATGTCTTTCTTCTGGCGACTCGACCATGCAGCCCATTTTTCTTCAAGTGCCTCCTTATTGTGCATCTTGAAACGGCCACACCGCTAGTTTTCAGAGAGTTCTGTATTTCAGCTAATGCTATTTGTGAATTTTTCTCTGCATCCCGAACAATTTACCTGGCAGTTATGGCCGAAACTTTTGTTGGTCTACCTGACCTTGGTTTGGTTTTTATAGAACCCCTGATTTTCCGTTTTTTAATACAGTTTGAACACTGCTGACTGACATTATCAATTCCTTGGATATCTGTCTGGATCCCAGAAACTCACTCAGCTTTTATGCACACACACTGATTACAAGCACACAGGTCACAGGTGAGGATGTTACCTTTAGGGTGCTTTCACACAGTGTGTTTTTGATGTGTTTTTTAATGTTGTTTTAATGTAATGTTTAATGTGTTTTAAATCGTGGTAGAATTGCAGTTTTTACCTTGATTTTTGTTGCGATTTTTGTGCAGCAATGTACAGCATTAATCGCTGTGCCTTTCTGCACAAAAAACGCATAAAAAAGGCACCATGTGAAAGCACCCTAAGGGCATGTCCCCACGGCACGGGTTTTCGGCTGGTTTTTCAGCCGGTTTGCGGTTTTTCAGACCGCCTGAAAAACCGGCCGAAAATGAGCACAATTGTGCTCTATGCAAAACCTGTGCAGCAATCCCCACTGCACAGGTTTTGCCGTCGGACGGTTTTGCCGCCGGCGGTCCGCTCAGAAAACATTGTAGAAGCACAATCTTCTGTCCGGTTTCCAGACGGAAAATGAGCTTCTCAATGGGAGGGGTTTAGCGGCTGTTCTTCCGCTCATCGCGGAGAAAGCCGTCTCCCCCCCGCGGGGCCGTGGGGACGGGGCATAAAAACAGGAAAAATTAACGGCCGGCTAAAAGCCGAACGGTATTTGTTACTGTGCCGTGTAAACGCGCCCTTAGTAGCCATTCAAACCCAATTGTGTCAAATCGTTCTGTGCATGTTATCAGGCCAAAAATCATCAGGGTATGCGTGAACTTTTGATCAGGGTCATTTGATGTTTTTGTTGTCATTATGATTTAAAAAGAGAAAATACCGTAGTTGACAATAAATGGCTTTCTCCCAACAAGATCCTTGTGTGGGAAAAATGTTTTTGTGTTTTCTCACTTCATATTCTCTGAAAAAAGGCCAGAAAGCAAAAATTCTGCCAGGTTGTAAACTGAGCAACAACTGTATGTGTGTGTGAAGTGTGTGTATTATATATATTATCACACACACATATATACATACAAACGTTATGTAGAGCCAAGTGCACATTCATTTACATGTGATATTTTATGAAATACATACTTATATAAGGGTAGACTTCTTCACAATGTCAACTATGAAAGAAATCTCCATGTGAACCACTCTGTGCATGCTAGTGTGTCCTTCTCACACAGAGGATAGATGTGAATTTACAGCTCTCTTTTAGGTAGCCGCTTTTATTAGCCCATGAAAATCCATACTGCAGAACAAAGGTGCTTTGGGACTTGCCCTTTCTGCACTGAATTTTATTATATATTAACATTCACTGTACTTTGTTGTACACTCTAGACAACCCTGCTTCTTTTACACAAAAAGTTCATTCAAGAAGTGGCTTTAGTTCGAGAGCTTTGAACTTCAGCTCCTGGAAATAATTACATTTGAACAACTACTACTCTTTTCTACTGTTCCACAGCAAACCTTTGTTTTTTTTTTTTACTTTGTTAATATCAAACAAAATATGATCATAAAGCAAAGCAATGAAACACTTGCTAAAAGGTCAAAATATAACACATGCAATACATATAGCATCTTTAAGCTATGTTCACACGCTTAAAATGGGACGTATTTCAGTCCGTAATTACGCGCCGATTTGCGCGTATTTCCGGCTGGAATACGTCCCGGCCCCTATTACGGTTACTTCCACATTTCTCATAGTGTAACTATGGATTAAGTCTCCTCTCTGCTCGGCGATTCCGACGGGGGGAGGTAAGTGACTTGTCATTTGTCTAAGAGGCGTTATATATGCGCTGCTAGTAATGATAGTCTATAGGCCGGCGAGTTGCCAGCCCCCAGCTCCCGCCAACTCTCCAACATCAGCGTAATGAGGGATGTAATACGCCCCGTAGAAAACAGCCGTTGTGAAGACATAGCCTAAGCTATTATAAGACTTTCAGTATAGACAGCTATCTAGTCTAAAGTATGTGTAACTATGAAGCATCTATCACTTTTTTTGCATGTTCTTTTTGCTTACAATAAATGCCATTGAGAAGCCTATAGTAAAAGTGTCTGAAAAGCCACAACTAGAGCAAGTAGGAAAAAAAAAGACTACCCAAAACATGTTTTATGTGTTTCACTACCAATACATTTAAGGGCATGTCCCCACGACACGGGTTTTTTCAGGACGGTTTCAGCGCGGTTTGGAGGTTTTTTCAGACGCCTGGAAAAATACCGGCCGAAATGTGATCAATTCGTGCTCTATGGAAAAAACAGTGCAGCAGTCCCCACCTACACGGTTTCAGCCTGACTGTTTTGTCTCCGGCGGACCGCGGCTCAAAACATTGAACATGCACAATCTTACTAGGTTTCGACGGAATCTGTGCCTGTTCAATGGGAGGGGGGAGGGCTGTTCTCCACGATCATAGCGGAGAAGAATAGCACTGTCCCCCCCGCAGGCCGTCGAGGGACAGGCCGCAAAACAGAACAATTACCAGGCGGGCAAACCGGCCGGTATGTTGTCACTGTGCCGTTGTGAACGGCCCCTTATTGAGGCCCAGCATAAGCATCTGGCTGACATTGTTGTTCTTTGTCTTAAAAATGTTACAAAAACATCGGTGTTTTTTTTCCCCACAAAATACCTGTAGGTTGTGAAGCCATTTAAGGCTGGATGGAACCTTGTCCTTGTGGTTTATAGGACTACTTGAACATTATAGAGAGTGGTCCTTTTCTCAATGCCCTCTGGTCAGTTCTCACTTTGATGGACAAAGCTTATCTATGTATTACATGGTTGATTGTTTAGTTGAATAGCTGACCTGTAATACTACATTTCCCCCAAACTGCTGTCTGCCTTTGAGTAACTGGCTTGACCTTAAAATCCTAGTCATGTTTTAAGGGGCTTTGGTGGCTTTGATGTGATCTTAAATGGGTTGTTCACTACAAGGATTGCTTTTTACTGTAAAGTTCTTGCAAAACAAGTCAATTTGCAAATATTTGTCCATTACCTGTGTCGCCTACTTATTCCTAGATTTCCACACTATTGTATGGGGACTGCATCAGCTCCTCAGGTCGCTATAGCTACAAGACCTGTTCAGTCTCTCATGTTAGGCTGCCCAGCACTGAGTTGCTATAGCTACAGACTAGCTTCTATGGAGGCCTTATAGAAGACTGTAAACAACACATCCCTGAATTCAAAGTGCAAACCAAGAAAACACTGGACTGCTCCGCGGTAAGATGAATCGATGTAGTGAGACAACCCCTTTAAGAAAGAAGGCTTGCCTTCACAGGTCTGCGCTCAGCTCCTTGCCATGAAATTAACATGGAATATGTATGATGACTGCAAGCTCCAGAGATGAATATGCATACATCATCTGGTCTACTAGTTTATTAACTCTCTGTTGTAATTGTATTGGAAGAACCTTTCATGGAACAAATTTATCTAAACTGTATTTATAGTGAATATATAGTCCTGCATGGTCTATTGAACTAGGTGTACAATAGTGACACAACCTCTTTAAGCTGAATCTACAAATGGTGTTTTTTTAGCAGTTTTCAATAGCATTTTCTGCTGTTTTTGTGTAATAAATGGCCAGATGTTAATTTAAAATCTACAGTAAATTATTGTAAGACCTATATATACAATAGATGGGCGGTCTTTTGTTAGCAGGTTTTCCTAATTAGATTTTTTTCAATGCTCAGCACACTTTAGGAAAGGCTCTGACCTTAAAGGGGTTGTACAGGATTTGAGAAGTAGGGCTGTTTTCTTTAAAATAAAATAAGTGACAGTCGCATACTAATTCATTAGTTGTGTGTGATATTACTGCTTAGCTCCACTGAATTGAGAGCTGGGCTGGAATGCAACCTGTGAGTAAGGGTGGTGCATTTTGCCTTTTGTATATCTTTTAAAGGGTTTATTTTTTTTACATTTTTTTGCAATCACGTGAAAGCATTTGGTAGTATTGCACTATAGTGTATTAAACCTGCGATCTTCTATCTGTTTCCTCTCATGTTACGCTCTCGACTTCGCACTTCGCCTCCTCCGGGCTTATTTAGACCTAACTTCAACTACCGCGTCTGCTGTCGGAGCTGGAGAGCGCTGCACAAATGCCTCCAGCATCGAGCGTCGCCACTCGCGGGCCGCCACCGCCCCCACCCCCCCCCCCCCAGCCGCGGGGGTTACTCCTGGTGTGGCCATAAGGCGGAGACGCCCGTGAGGGGGGGACCCAGGGAGCCACCCCCGCCAGGAACGAGCTGGTCTGCGCCCCCGGAGGCCGATTCCGACCGGCGCACCCCGCCCGCGCCCCCGCATCTGACCCGAGCAACATTCGCGCACACGACCATATAATGCATGCCTCAGAGTTTATGAATGTGCCGCATTCCCGCCCAGAACGCCCACCACGCGCCCAATACACGCACTTCATCCGGTTTGGCGAGACCGGCTAACCAAGTGGCGGTAAGGGGGGAGGCGTGTTGTGTGTGTGTGTGTGGGGGGGGGCGGGGCAGAGCCAGTGGCCCTCGCGGATGCGGCGGGAGCGCCTTGTCGGTAGGGTGGCGGCCGGGTATCGCGTGGGTGGCCGGGAGGCTTGAGCCTAACAACGCAATACACTGCGTCTCAGACACTGGGATTCGGACGGTGACCGCATGTTTTCGCCAGAACATAGGAGCAAACGCACAACGATAATAACATTGTCGACACATAGTCGTTTAGCGGGCTCGATTTCAGCCTATCTTATAATGCCTACTTTGTCCCAGCCTGCCCACTTGCACCCGACCCGAACGCATCCTTCCCAGCTCTCACGCTTGCACCAAGACTGGTCTCCATTTGGGGGCGCTTTACCTCTATTAAGCTATACATGGCTGAGACGCCGCTGACTGCCAGCCTCTGCACTTTCGCGAGGACATCCTCTCAGCCCCCTACCCCCTCACTCTGGCTCCCCCGCTTTTATAACTCCGGATTACCCTCCCTACGTACACCTTTCACCTCCTTAATACCTACCCCTCTCCCCTCGGATCCGCGCCTGAGCGATCCAGCGTCTCGTTGATAAGTCCCATATTCCAACTCCGCATAAACATCTCCGCGGGGCACTATGCCCTAGTGCCCCAGACCGAACCTACAGACAAGCTGATCCCTCGTTCACACGTACGATCCATCTATTGATTGGAACTGGCCTTCACCCTGAGACTGCCTGCCCACGGTGCTGACAACGCCAGCTGACCAGTAATAGAAACATACCCGCTCTTTATATCACCTCGTCAGAGCCGTCCACACCGCCCTCCACCACGCGCCCCACTTATATTGTCCCCGCTAGGAAAGTCCAGAATTCCCGCCTTTATATTCCGTCTACACTAATCTAGTCTCACGTCGCCCTGCCTCGACAGCCTCCTGTTGCTCTCTTATTTCACTGCCCATTACTCACCCAGGCCGTCTCCTCCTTAGGACAGCAACCGAGCTCTCTCGCCGCTAACCTCCCCATTCATACCTCATCCCCTCCGCACGACACATTGCTTATTCGCACTTTCTTTATCTAACTCCCTCGCAGCCTATGAGGTCATTCACAAGTACAATCGCCTTAAATGCTTCTACCTCCATTACATTTTCACCTCCGAGCCTCCTACAGTGTGGTTCTTCTTGTCGTACCCGCCTAGCTAGCTTTTTATTTTTATTTACCTATTTTCCACTCCTCCGTTTTGTCCACGCCTTTTCTGACCGCGCAATGTGGACTTCCAACATGGTTCAAATCAGTCAATGTTCCTCGGATGCTATCAAAATTACCATGAATATGGGTCTCTCACTTTAGTGCTCGTCACAGATCTTGCGCATCACATCTCGACCATTCCCACCATACCGACCTACCCTTTAAGATGTTGGATACTCTTACCAGTGACCTGTACGCTTCCTTGCATCTATCCCTTTTATTTCATAACACCATTTTAGCGTCGGGTCCCTCGTCCCTTTGCTTTATGACACGTATAAATTAGACATCGCAGCACGCATTCATTGACACATAAATATTGTAGTATATGTACATACTACTAATTTCATATTGCGTGGCGGCGGGTCTTCGGTGGCTTCCCCAGTGCGTTAGCTCCCCCGCCCGTCCCGCAGCATCTGTATCATTACCATGGAGTTATAATTCATGCCAAAGGCCCCCACCCCTACCCCACGTCCGCACTCCTCGGACGCGTTGACAGCCGAAGCACCACTCGGCATCCACCTCCTCTAACTTCCCCCCCCACACAACCTCGCACAGCGTCGCTCCCGACTAAGCCCTACGCTACCGCTAACCCTCACTGACCCCAACTGTACGCACCCGCCCCAACTCCCCAGGCCCCCTCTGCACATCCACCCTCCCCCCCATCGGATACCCATCACCCTCCCCCCTTTTACCCAGTCCCCGAACTAATGTTCCCCCTCCACTCCTGCCGCCTCTCACCTCGCGCACTCCCCCAGAGGACAAACGCCCCCCTGTCCCCCGTGCCACCTATCAGCCATCCCTCCTCCCCTTCTTACATCGCTCCCAGAAGCCAAACCCGCCGTACGACCCTCTCTTTCTTCCCCCTACATCAAATCTGAAGACCACTCGTACCCCCTGTATTAGCCCCAATATAAAATCCCAACTCCCCCCTCGCGTGGCTCACTCGGACACCTGTTCGGCGTCCTCTACCCCCCAGATGATTCGCTCTTCCAATCAGGTCGACACCTGCATCACTATCCATTGCATTTATCACTCTCACCTTATCTTTTGGATAAGCTGATAATCACTTTCACCTTTACGGTCGCCGGACTGGAGCTTCTTTTCGGTCACCCTTGTTCTTTCACCACTTCCCAAGATATCACTAGAAAATCCTAAGAGGTTGGGGATCCACCCTCAAACTCGGTGTTCATTCGCGCCGACCAACACGTCCGCTAAACACGTGCTGTAGACATGTATATGTACCGACATCCTCCCGACCCCCGCCGCTAGCCCACACTACCCTTAGACCCCCCAGACCACCCTATCAATATCCGCCCCAGCACCCCCCTATGCCCCACTCCTCCGCTCACACACAAACACCTCCCCTCCACCTCAGGTGCTCGCGCCCACTATCCGCCCCCCTCACCCACATTCATTCCCTACACCCCCCCCCTCAATCCCCCCCCCCTCCAGTCACCACCGCCCCTCTCCCGCCATCCACCTACGCGCCCCCGAACTGGCGGAAATACGCTACCTATTTTCAACCATCCCCACCAGCCACCTATCCCCATCTTCCCACAACCCTGCCCAACCTCCCCGCTCCATCCGGCGAATTGTCTTTGTTCGATCATAATATCCTTACCCCGTCTCCGTTGTCGGCCCCGCTTTTGCCCTACTTCCTTGGGCAACCCCTTCCCACCTTGCCTATTCGCTAATAAGCTCACTGCGAAAGAGAGACTGCAGGATTCCCGTACACACATGTGCGCTATGTTGCATTCCTTTCAAGTCACATCACAATAAGCCACCCCTCCAACCCGCCTCTTTCCCACACTCACACATCGACCCTAGCGAGTTTTACGGTGGATCACCCCCCCAACGCCAGTTACTACCACCACACAAGGACCATGACATCCCCCAGAGCCCCACGCCCTTCCCTTGGCCCACCCCCCCCACCCGGAATTCCCCCCCTTCCAGTCATCTACCAGGCCCCCCTCAGCATATCCATTCATAACTTAAGACATGACTCAACCTCGCACCCTGTATTACCCATCTTCCCCCCGTCGGCAGATCCCCGCGCTCCCCCTCCCCGCCTCCCCCGGGAACGGCGTCCCCCCCGCCCATTACCTGCCAGGTGCCTCACTGCCCAACTCCCCTACCGGTGGCGTCCTACACCCCGCCCCCCCCCCCCCGCCGCCTCCGCCTCCGGCACTCCCAGTTAAGTCCGCCACCGAGGGCCGATCTTGGTGGGGAAGCAGTTGGTTGTCGGTCAGCAACATTAGCTGTCAACCTATAGTTATTAACGGCTGCATGATCAGCAATTATGGGCTGGCTTTTCCCGGACAAGCTGCGATTGTGTGGGTGGCTGTTCCCACATTCCAGTTCTAGATTTACCAGGCATATAATCCAAAGCCGTCCCTCCAGGTGATCAGGGGGTATGTGATGTACTGCCTGATGCTGGCAGTAGCAGAAGAGCTGAGGACGAGGGTCTTACCCAAGACTTGAGGGGAAGCCTAAAGTGTACGACAATGTACTGTGCTGGTGGTAGGTTCAGGTCAGAGGATTAGAGAGGGTCTTTGTTTGTGTAGTTAGTGGACTAGTCGGCACCTAGTGTTTATTTTGTATACTGTATACGTTTTTCCTAGTGTTGAAGAACAAGTGGCTGAGACCAGGGACTTAAGAGAAAACCTTTGTTCAGCCTGCCAATCTGTTTACCAAGTGGCGATTCCGGAGCTAGAAACCCCAGGACGGTTGGTGTCGGAACGCAAGTAAAGAGTTACAATAGATAAGCTTTGTCCATCATATTGAGAACTGAGCGGATGGGCATGAGAAGGGGAACCCATTCTTCTATAAGTTCAAATAGTCTATAGACAACAAGTTAGAGGGTCATCACTTTAAGCTTGACTTGGTTGTTGTGCCCCTAATTGACATTATTTTTTCACTTATTCACTGGATAGATGATAAATGTTTTAACGATGAGGATCCCACCGCTGGGACCCCTACTGATCACAAAACAGGGGCCCCAGATACACCTTCCTTTCCAAATACAGCATTTGGACTGTCTCTGTTGCTATTCTTGTAGACTTTGAACGGAGTGTTTTATAGTACAAAAATTCGGACCAACTGCTCTGTTCAAAGCACTTTCTAGCTGTGTTTACATAGTGGGAAGGATGTGAAGGACTCTAGGGGCCCCATTTACGCGATCTCTGGGGGCCAATGATCTGATATTTATCAACTGTTAATGTCAAGGAGTGACCACAACCTTTTCAGGGTTGCTACTGAGCCTTTAGGTCATGGTTAAACAAACAGGGCACATGTAATGAATTTGACGTTAATTTGCCTTAAATAGCATAGAATGCTAAAATTTAAAATTTGCCTTAAAATAGCATAGGAATGCGCTGATTTATGATAGGTGCTCACAGCGGGTCATCAAATCTAGACGCATTCAAAGCGTAGGGCAACCATTTCTAGTTAGGTACAACCACTTTGAAAGTAGTTTACCTGTTACAGCAGTAATACGCATAGGATTGGCCGTAGTGAAGCTATAGATCTAAGCTGTTCGTTACAGTTCTAGTGCACCCCAGCCTCCTGCTCGCCCCCAAAATCAGGGCATGCAAATATTAAAGCCTCCTTATAAGGGCGTTTGGGAAGGGTTATCTCTATGCAAACAGGGCTGCGCCTGATTTCAGGCTGAAAATACGCCAGACTTTGGCACAGCCCCATTCATACCTGTCCCCCAAGTGTCCTGTGCAGTATTCCCAGATATGCCAAGTTTAAAACAACATTTTACTACACAGATAAACTAAATATCCCTGTAAGAAATGTCCACATGCAAAGCATTGAGAACAGCTGTCATTTCCTAATTACAGAATTTGCAAGTTTAAATATATTGAATGCTTAAATAAAACCTGTTACAATAATTCTGTATGATAACTGATGTCCGGATGAGTAATAATCAGGATTGCTACAACACATTCTTCCTGGTAATTCTTTGTTCTGACAGATCACATGGCCTATTAGATGACATACCTGGTATGTGGAGACCGATACACATCATAAACTGTTGCAGCTCAGACACTTTCATTTTGTGACGATTAAGATAAGCCATTGCTGCTGGTTTCACTTACATGAGGACACCTGACAATCTGTAACTCAGCAGCGGGATATGTTCCATCCACCTATCAACATTTACACATACACATATAATATAGTGCATTACCAAGATTTTCATCTGATTAATTAGGTTATGGTGTTTATGAGCTCTCATTTCATGAATGAGTGTCTTTTGCATAAATCCTTTCATAGGGTAAGTGGAAAGGGTTAAATGGGTTCACCCTGGGGACCTGCAGAAGGCACAGGAAAGTTGCTAAAAAATGGGGTGGTAGAAGAAGAGGCATAACTCTAGGCTGTAGGGTGTGAGAGGGCACAAGGGAACTTGGCACCATAAGGAAATACCAGTGTTTATTCTGTGTGATGGAGACATAACTGATTCCCTGCTCCTGGGACATAACTGGTGCATTGTTTTGGGTCGTCCATACGGCAGGTTACAATAACGGACTGAATTCTGATTAAAAAGAATCCGGGCCGGGACTTTAACACATCTTGTACGTGGTTTTGAGGGACGGTTCTGTCTGCGGTTTGTGGATTGCACGTCCCATCAACCACTGACATGTTCATGTTCTGCCTGAAAACCGGGTGCGAAGCATGAACGCGTTCTAAGTTTTTAGGAACGCTGGCGGTATCAAAAACCGTCCGACGTAAAATCCGTGCAGTGTGGACTACTGCAAGGATTTTCTATTTAAGTCAATGTAAAAGATTGACAGTTGGTTTAAATCCGAAAACCGCCTGCAAAAACCGACTGCAAAACCCTGCCGTGGGGACAAGCCCTTACAGTATGATTTGATCAATGTGACTGTATAATCTAAGCCCGTGATGGAGAACTTATGACGCGTGTTAGCACTGACATGCATAGCCATGTTCGCTGACACACAGCCGGCAGGGGCGTCGCTAGGCAGTTTTATCTGGGGCACCAGCCCAGGATAAAACTGTCAATGCCCTGAACATCCCGGCGTTCAATACCAGCTGCTGTGGGCCTTGTATTGCCGATGGTCTCTCAAGCTGTATGTGCGTAAGGCTGGACGCACATACAGCTGAAGGCTTCCATGGGCAGAGAGCGAGCGCTCCCTGCTCCGCAGAAAACTCCGATGAGTCACAAGCAGGCTTGCGAGCCACAGGAGTGTCTGGCACAGCCAGTGTGTGTAGGTCAAATCAACCCGGGGCTGCCTGCGTGACGTGTTGAAGGGTCACCCAGACTGTGCCAAGAATGAAAGACAGAGCCCAGCAAGTGTACTAGAATTTTTTATTTTTAATATGCAACATTACCTATTATTATATATACTAGGGGACAAAATACCTAATATTATATATACCGCGGGGGCCACACTACCTATTAATAGATATTACTGTGGCACAATAACCAAATTTAATTTTTATAAACTATCATATATGTGTATATCATATAATATATATATAATGGGGGCCAAATTACCTATTATAATGTAATACCTGGAGGGCAATTACTTTATAATGTATATTCTGGGAGAGCCATATTATTACCTTATAACTATATATATTGGAGCACATTATCTAAATTAAATATATAACACTCAGCGGCACTTTATTAGGTACACCTGTCCAACTGCTCTTTAACACTTAATTTTAATCAGCCAATCACATGGCGGAAACTCAGTGCATTTAGGCATGTAGAATGGTAAAAGAAAATCTCCTGCAGTTCAAACGAGCATCATATGGGAAGAAAGTGATTTGAGTGCCTTTAAACGTGGAGGGGTTGTTGGTCCGAAGGGCGGCCTTATTCAAAAAAATCGATCTCCTGGGGGATTTCCGACAACCTTTCCTTAGGTTTAAGAGAATGGTCCGAAAAAAAAAAAACATCCATGAGCGGCAGTCCGTGGGCGGAAAGCTTGTTGATGCCCAGAGGTAAAAGGAGAAGGGGCAGACGGGTTCGAGCTGTGAAAGCAACAGTGACTAAATTTACCCACCCTTACAACCAAGGGTAGGCAGAAGAGCATCTCTGAAGGACATCGGCGAACTTTGAGGCGGGTTTGGGTACAGCAGCAGAAGCCCAAAACCCGGGTGCCACTCCTTTCGCTAAAAAAGGGAAAAACTGAGCTTCAATTTGCCCAAGCTCATCGAAATTGGGACAGTAGAAGATTGGAAAAACGTTCCCGGGTTTTTGATGAGTCGGGGATTTCTGCTGCGACATTCGGGATGGTGGTCAGAATTTGGGGGCAACAAATGAAAGCAGGACCATCCTGCCTTTGTATCAACGGGAGGTGGTGGTGGGTTTTCATGGTGTGGGAATATTTTCTTTCACTCTTTGGGCCCCTTGGTACAATTGGCATCTTGCAAACCTTGTTGAATCTATGCCACGAAGAAATTAGGCAGTTCTGAAGGCAAAAAAGGGGGTCCAAACCCTTCTAGCATGGTGTACCCAAAAAATTGGCCGGGGTGTTTTTAAATACTGGGGGCCCTATTCTAAACAAAATATATAATGGGGGCCCATTACCTAAAAAATAATACTGGGGGCCCTATTACCTAACAAAATATGTTCTGGGGGCCCCATTAACCCAACAAAATATAAATGGTGGCCCTATTTCCTAATTATTTATCCTGACGCCTATTACTCTCTTTTTCACTCCAAACAAAAAAAAACGTCTCCTGTAATCCTAAATTAATTTGGGGTTTAAACACAAATTCCCCGAGCGTTACAACAAATAGTACCCACTAAGGTCACTGTATGGGAGTAATGTCTGGGGCAGTATATATCTTTTAGAGCCGTGTACAACTGTTAGTCACAAGTGGTGGCCACATTTGGCCATGGTCTATAAATATTGCAAAAATTTTGTTTTTTTTTTTTTCTAAGTGCACACCACCCGAGTTATGTTCGGTTTTTGGAAATTTTTTTAAAAAAAGTCAAAAAGGTTGCCCTCCTGACCTAAGCAGTTTGGAGAAAGAAACCCCCCCCCCCCATATAAAAAAAGAATGGCACAATTGTGTTTTTTCCCATTTTACCCGGGTGGGGGGGGAAAAAACCCCAAAACCGGCGTCTTAGGACATTTGCATTTTTCCTATAAAGGGAGAGGGGATATTTTGCCTTTTTGTTTAAGTTACCAAAATACCCTAAACCCCCCCCGAGTGCAATTTGCCCCTCTCAAAAAGGGGGGGACCCCTTTTCCCTGTCCTCGCCCCGGGTTTTTTTTGGCGCCAAAACCCAAAAGTGTCCATGCATGTGCACTCATCTTACAATTCTTTTTCGGGGGGACAGCCATTTATTTTCAGTTGTGCTCAAAGTT
>JAODAL010055340.1:0-24029 GCA_025379985.1 Phyllomedusa bahiana
AGGTTTATGGTTTAAGAGATAAACGGGTTAAGACCCGACTCTACAACGAGAAGCTTACTGGGATTAGTAGGATGCAATCTTTAGCCCTAAAGGTCTTAATGAAACATATAGCTTAAAAGCATTTTTTGTAATTGTTAAATCTTCGGTGTGTTGTTGTTGTTTATGTTTTTATGTTTTTAATACATGTGGTATTTAAACAGAAGCATAGTCTCACTACGCATGCTTGAAAAAGAAGGCGTAGCCCTTCGAAACGTTGCTGTTCGAGTGTGCAGCTCGTCAATTGTCTAACATCTCCTCTGCTACCCCGGGGCGAGTGAAAAAGCCGCCCGATGGAAGCCTAATACCGGACCGCTGAATCATAATATACCATGCTCAATTTCTCTACCACAGTCTAAAGTTTTAAATGTCTGTCCTGGAATTATATGGATATATTGAAAAAATGCCCTTTGCAAAATGAAGAATTTATATCAAGCATGCTACTGTTATAATATAGTGCATGAGAGCTGAGAAGGCAGCCCTATATAGCAGCTTGGAGTTTAATGGTATACTGATATAGAATCATTTTAAATTGAAAGTGACTATTCTGATGCCGCCACCCGCCTGATGCCACACATCTGCTGCCAGTTTCTCCATCTGCCTACCACCATCTTTACCAGGGACTGGTATTGCCACCCACCTCAACACTCATTGTGCCACTCTATGACCTTATGCTGCTGCTGCTGTTGCCGTGAAATCCACACTGTGTCATTGTGCCACTGTCTGACCTCATGCTGCTGCTGTGGGGTGCTGCCATGTCCTCCACACTGTGTCATTGTGCCATTTTCCTGAAACCCCATGCTGCTGCCGCCGTGACCCCCTCTCAGTCATTGTGCCACTCTGTGGTTCCTCCTGTTTTGCCACCTCCCGAATGTCATTGTGCACTCTCTGACCTCATGCTGTGCTGTGACCCTGCCGTGCCCTCCACACTGTGTCATTGTGCCACTGCCTGCTTCCCTGTGCTGCCGCCGTGACCTCCGCTCTCAGTCATTGTGTCATTCTGTGGCTTCTCCTGTTTTGCCACCCCGAATGTCATTGTGCCACTGCCTGATCTCATGCTGCGCTGTCGTGACCTCCACACTGTGTGATTGTGCCACTCTGTGGGCCCAATACTGTTTTGCCGCCCCCAGAATGTCATTGTGCCACTGCCCGATCTCATTCTGCTGCTGTCGTGACCCCCACACTGTATCATTGTGCCACTCTGTGGCCAAATACTGGGTTTTGCCGCCTCCGAATGTCATTGTGCCACTGCCTGATCTCATCTCTGCTGCGTGCCCCTCCACACGTTATTGTGCCACTCTGGGCCAAATACGTTTTGGCCCCTCCAGAAGTCATTGTCCCACCCCTGATCTCATCTGCTGCTGCGTGACCTCCCACTGATTTTGTGCCACTCTGTGGCTAAAAACTTTTTTGCCCCCCTCCAGAATGTCATTGTGCCACTGCCTGCCTAAAAGCTGCCCGCCGGACCTACCTCTCATCATTGTCCACTCTTTGGCTTCCCGGTTTTGCCACCCCCAAATTTCATTGTCCCCCACTGCCTGACTCATGCTGCTGGCGCCGCCGTACCTCCACACTCTGTCACTAATGTTGCCCCCCTGAGCCTCAGCTTGTTTTTTTCCAGTTTTTCGCGGGCAGATTTTTTATCACACATTCCCGTTTGATTTTTTGGTCATTTGCCCCTTAAGTGCCCGGGGAATTTTTTATAAAACGTTTCAAAGAGCGGGGGCAGTCACTGCGTGTCATACAAAACACAAAAATGAGAAAACCAAACCAACTCCCTGCATATTTAAGCATGGCAAAAAATTCTACAGCCCCCCTGCGGGGTCTGTGCACCCGGGAAATAGCTGCTTTTTAACGCGATTCGTGCCAAATAATTCGGAAGAAACGAACTTTGTCAAAAAATCGGCGAATGACCGAATCGAATTTTTTGAAAATTGCCCCCCCCCAATTTGACTCCCCGGGCCGCAGACAATTGAATTAACTGTGTTTACCGAAATGCGCCTGGTTTTCCGAGCCCAATTAATATACGAAAATGTGCATCGCCCCCAGAACCCCCCACATCTTTGGCGCTTACAAAGTATCGGGCGGTCCAATCGCCAAACATTTATTTTACTGCCATAAATCGGGAAATTAGGCGGACTAATCACTTTTGCCGCATTTAACGCCTAAGCATTAAAACTGACCCATTCATACATGTCTCCAATTAGATGACTTGTCATATAAAATTCACAGTAAAGAAAAGATATTATGCCCTTACACTTGATACCATCTGAGCACATACTTTTACTGGACTACCACAGCATCATGGCAAAAAAAAAACCAGGGCTAAACCTTTTTTTGTTGGAAAAAGCTACCATTCCTTTAAAACCAAATTGGCTGTGTCAAATTTATAAGGGAAAAAATGTTCATTATGTGGATCTCCTGACAGCAGCTGCAGAGATTTCTTCTACGTAACCCCGTTTTAAAAACTTAGAGTTTTCTGAATGTGTTGTGGAAAATATTCCAAGGGAAAAAAAATTTAATTTTTCTAAGAAAATTTTTTGATTTAGCTTTACAATTCATATGGAATTCATTTTATTGTAGTAAACTGGATATTTTTTTGCTTTTAATTTTTGGTTTAATCTTTTACAAAACACTCAAATTTATGCAATAAACCTAACTTTTTTTTACTGGGCCCCAAGTTTTGTTTTTTCACATGAAAATGTTTAAGGGAATTTTGGCCCCAGTATTTTTGGTTGATCATTTTTGAAACAAAAAATGGAGTCTTGCAATAAACCCATTGTTTTTAAAATTGGGGGTTAACATTTCTTTAAGAAAACACACAGGTGTTTTTGTTCCAAAAAAGTTGTAGAAAGTGGGCCCAGAAGGGACTCTTTCACTTTTTTTTACAATCCGGAAAACCTAGACCCCGTCATGAAGGTTATTTTGTGGCAATAGCAATAAGAATTTAGGCATGTCTAATAGTCTGTGATGAGGTGAATATTCTCACAAAGATGACAAGTTTCTATTCCCTACAGGACAAATTGATTGGATTTTGTTAGAATATAAAACTTTGGCAGGTAGAGCATTTCACAGGCATATTTTGTTTATAATTATAACCAACATCAAATGTCATCTACACATAGTGATTAATTGTAGCTATATTTGCTAATAAACAAGCTTGGTAAAATATATATGAATCAATGTATGTATGCTTTTCAATCATTGTGGAAGTCCAAAAAATTATTCAATATGTTTTACAATTCTCCTTCATTCTAGCTGAATATTTCTCTTCATATTCGTTGTAGTGTACTTCTTAAATCTTTACCACTGCAGCTCTGAATGCTCAAATCTTAGACAGATGGTAAACTTCTTAGTACTAGTACATGAACTCTATAGTCTCTTTGATCTTTTACAAAGAAAACCATGTTCCATCCAACAACCATCAGAAATACAGTTACACTACATGAGGGTATTTGTCTGTCATATGTTTTTTAATAGTTGCTTTCTTTAAATTTTGCCAGTTGCCAAAAATCTATGAACCTTTTTGAAAATGTTAATATATGTGAACTACTGCCCCTAGGGTGGAGTATAAGTGTTACTGCATTTACACTGATCAACAATAACATTAAAGGAAGTGAACTATGAGGGAGATATTGTGGAGGGCGATGAGAAGAAAACAAACCTCTTAAACTATTTTTTCTCCACTGTATTTATCGAGGAGGATGACCTTTCTGTTGATGAGCAGAGGGATGAGGTAAACTCCAACTTAAATGTTCATTGTCTAACCCAGGAAGAAGTAAAGCTCTCTTTTAAGAAGATGAAAATAAATAAATCACCAGGTCCTGATGGCATACACCCGTGTGTCCTAAGGGAGTTAAATAAGGTCATAGGCCCCTATTCTTAATATTTATGGACTCTATAATAACAGGGTAAATCCAAAAGGATTGCTGCATATCAAATATGATGCCAATATGCAAAAAGGGGCAAAAGTGATCCTGGAAACTATAGGCCGGTAAGTTTAACTTCTGTTGTGGGTAAAATGTTTGAAGGTTGAAGAGATGCTATACTGGAGTATCTCACTGAAAATAAATGTATAACTCCGTTCCAGAATGGGTTTATAAAGGATCGGTCCTGTCAAACTAATCTCATCGGCTTCTATGAGAAAGTTAGTTCCAGGCTGGGATCGGGGTGAGGCAATGGATGTTGTATATCTAGATTTTTCTAAAGTATTTGATACGGTGCCACATAAAAGGTTGGTAAATAAAATGAGAATGCTTGGATTGGGGGATTGGGGGATTGGGGGAAAAGGTTTGTAAGTGGGTAAGTAACTGTCTCAGTGATAGAAAACAAAGGGTGGTGATTAATACTCAGACTGGATCACTGTTACTAGTGAGGTACCACAGGGGTTAGTATTGGGACCTATCCTCTTTAATATTTTCATTAATAATCTTACACATGGATTGCACTGTAGAATATTGATCTTTGCTGATGATACTAAGCTCTGTAAAGTGATTAACACAATAGAGGATAATGTGTTATTACAAAGGGATCTGGATAGGTTGGAGGCCTGGGCAGAGAAGTGGCAGATGAGGTTTAACACACATAAATGCAAGGTTATGCACAAGGGGAGGAAAAATCCAATCCATGATTACATGTTAAATGAAAAAATGCTAGGTAAAAGTGACATGGAGAAGGAATTGGAAATCCTGGTGGACAGTAAACTTAATTGTAGCAGCCAGTGTCAGGCAGCAGCTGCAAAGCAAACAGTATTATGGGGTGTATTAAAAGGACTGGGTGGACTGCAATACCCAGAAAGATTAGCAAAATTAGGGTTATTTAGTTTAGAGAAAATAATGCTTTGGGGGACATAATAAATATGTTTAAATATAGGTCAATATAGAGATCTCTCTCAAGATTTATTCATACTCAGGACTGTATCCAGAACAAGAGGTATCCTCTATGCCTAGAGGAAAGAGAGATTCTACATGAACATAGAAAGGGATTCTTTACTGTAAGAGCAGTGAGACTGTGGAACTCGCTGCCAGAGGAAATTGTCAATAACAGAGTTCAAAAAGGGCCTGGATGTATTTCTAGAGCATAATAGTATAACAAGTTAGAGTGACTAGGATTCTGGAGAAAGTTTGTTGATCCAGGGATTTATTCTGATTGCCAGATTGGAGTCAGGAAGGAATTTTTCTCCTAAAATGAGGACAATTGGCTTCTACCTCATGGGGTTTTTGTATTCATCTGGATCAACACTTTAGCACAATAGGCTGAACTGGATGGACGTCTGTGTTTTTTCGGCCTTACAAACTATGTAACAATGTGTCTAATGCCGATGAAAAATATCAAGGGGGAAAATATGTAGGACAGCAGATAAATAGTTTTTGATTTTAATGTGTTGGAACCATCAAAAATTTGAAATCAAGAGGATGTCAGCAACTTTGGAAAGGGTCAAATTATGATGGTTCTATGGCTAAATTAAATCCTCAAACTGAAAGTCTTGTATCCCTAGATGCAGGAAGGAAAGGCAACTAGTGAACCAAAAGGCACCCAGGGTTTATGGATGCAAAGAGAAAGCTAGCCTGTGTAGTCTGATCCCACATGTAAGACAGATAAAATTATGGAATTATGGAACTGTGCAAAAAGCCTTTTGTGACTGTTGTTGCCCTCTATAAAAAAGACTGAAGACTGATAAATCCTTTGCATCATTGTGTTTACAGTTAACAGGATATTCTCACCACTTTGATTAGCATTAAACATGTAGACAAAGGAAATAAAGATTATTACCAAATACATTGCTGTTCTGATTTTGCTTCTTTACAGAGTAGTTCTTATCTCCTTCTTCTGTACACAAGCTTACCTTGGTCACCAACCACCTCTCTCTGTTTTAACAGGCTGTAGAGTCCTTGCCGGGATGGTGATATCACTTCCTTCTGTTACCTCTCAGCAGCACAGGAGTTTCTTTATGTTTCTTACTAACAAACTGTAACCCTTCAGAGCTCTATAGCCATCTGCTGTGCTGTTTAGAACCCTCCATCATCACTGGACCTTTAACAGTTTCACTCGGTAATTACAGAGCTGAAATGCCAATCACTACTGTAGAAACATTCACAGGGGAGTTTGAGCCCGAAGCTGCCTGTGAAGAGCAGTCTCTGTGAAACAGCATGGTTAAAACACCTCTTTATTTGTCTTTATTTGTGGTAGATATCATCCTGAAAAACTGCTGTGAAATGTTAACATGTTGAACTGTGTTATGTTATTGCAGTTTATAGATGGACTGTAATTAGACAGCTGGGGATTTTGCCTTAATGCTCGATGGTGGCCAGTGAGGTTAATAATAATATAAAAAATCCTGGGGACAGAGGTGGTTAATGACTGGAAAACTGTGTAACTAGGTTGTGGGTAAGTCTCCAGCTTCCTAAAAAATGTAGGGTTTACTACACTGAACTGAGCAATGTGCCGGGGGCTTCTGAAGCATAACCTTCATTTAAACATCGTTAAAATCCATGTCTGTTGTGGAACTTGCCAGGTAAGTTTTTAAAAGCCACACCACTAACTAGCTAGCCATCCTGAAAGAGGGGTTACAGTGTAAAACAGTGGTACAAAAATAAATCTTTATTGGTAGAATATTCAAGAGAGACCACTCATCCAGTTGTAGAACTGTACACACCAAATTACTTCAGTTCTGTTGTAGTCCCATGGGCATGTAGTCCCAAGTTTCTTGCACCATATTTTTTAAATCCAGTTTTCATAGATGAGATGTGATAGACAAGTCTTTATTTTAATATTTACAGAGAGTATAGTTACTGGGTATGTTCCAAAGTATTGGCGCATAGCAGACGTGGCTGATATATTTAAAAAGGGGTTAAAAAGTGAGCCCAGAAAATATACGCTGGTAATTTTAACCTCTGTTGTCAGTAAAATGTTTTCTAACAGTTGCTATAGTGGAGTACTTCAGTGAAAAGAAAACTATAACTCCCTATCAGCATGATTCTGCAACGGATAGGTCCTGTCAAACTAATCTCATCGTGTTTTATTAAGAAATTAGTTCTAAACTAGATCAGGTTGAGGCATGGGATAACAAATATCTAAATTCATCTAAAGCATTCAATACTGTGTTGATAATTAAAATAAGAATGCTTGAAATATTTGCAAGTGGGTAGGTGATAGAAAACAAAGTGTGCTGATTAACTTCTTTCCGCCGCAGCCTATTTTTTTGACACGCTCGTTTTTCCCATAACTTTTTTATTTCTACCTACATATACGTGTCAGGGCTTTTATTTTGCAGGACAAGATGTACTTTCTAATTGTGTCATTCATTATACCATAGAATATACTGGAACACTACAAAAAAATTCTAAGTGAGGCAAATTGTGGAAAAAAGTTTGTGGGAGTTTTGTTTCTACTGTTATAGGGGCTGGCACGGGTTCCGTCGCCCCCCGCGACCGTCCCCTGCTTGCAGGGGTCCGGCGCGGGTGCCGCGGCCGCCCGTGACCATTCCCCTGCTGCCCGGGTCCTGAAGCCTGCTCACTTACCCGTCCACGCTCCGGTGCACGCTGCTCCTGCTTGTCCCGGCTGCTGCACACGTACCCGCTGCTTAGGGCGCACGCGACGGCTGGTCTGGATTTAAAGGGCCTGTGCACCGGTAATTAGTAATTGCCGGCCGCTGGTCCTATATAAAGTATACGCCCCCTGAACTCTCTGCCAGATTGTTGGTGCGCGTACCTTGTCTTGAGAGTGTTTGGAGTACTGTCTGATTACCCCGGCCGCCATCGCAAGCAAGTCACGTCAGGGGTAGCGACCTAGTAGCCTCACGCCGCAGCAAGCCCATCCCGCTTTGCGGCGGGCTCTGGTGAATACTGGGGGTTACTTAGACTCCGCTCTCTGGCGTGGCGTAACTATCATCGCTTGCGGTGGTCCAGCGAATCCACCAAACCTTTACAGTCCACACTGGCCATGGATTCCGCCAGGGTAACAATGACATAGCTCCAGAAAGACACGACGGCCGTCTCACAGCAACCAACTGTCTGGCAAGCACTCTCTGGGCGCATTAAAGACGAGCTTGCTGGTCGGGACCTGCCATCCGCTCTGAACGAACTAATTCGGTTAGCCACCCGAATTGACGTACAGTTTGCCGAGAGACAACAAGAGCTCCGCCTCCAATGGGAGGTCGCCCGAACACGCCGGCTACCTCGTCTGGCTCCTGTTTTCCAACGACCTCCACTTCCTCCGCCAATGGTTCCTGAGGACAAACCCATGCCGGTCGAGAGAGCCCACTTGACCCAGGAAGAACGTTCGCAGCGTCGCCAGAGGCAGCTGTGCTTCTACTGTGGCGGTTCTGGTCACTTCATTGGGGACTGTCCGGTGTGCCCGGGAAACTCTCGCACCTAGGGCTCACAGGAGAGGCATCCCTAGGTAGTGCAGCCTCTCCCCGTCTGACCATTTCTGTACTCTGTGGAATTTCACTGGACAGCACCTTTCAAGCCACCACCTTCCTTGATTCGGGGTCCGCTGGAAATTTTGTCAGCCATGCGCTGGTGTCCAAATTTCGTATCCCTGTGACCCCTCTGCAGAAACCCATGTTCGTCCCCTCCGTCAGTGGCGAATGCCTCAAGGACACTATTCGGTTCTGCACTGCGCCCCTCACCTTGCAGATTGGTGCCCTACACAAGGAGACTCTGAAACTTCTCATTCTGCCTCGCTCCTCATCTGAAATTCTCCTGGGCCTCCCTTGGTTGCAAGACCATGCTCCGACCTTAGACTGGAACACGGGTGAGATTGTCAGTTGGGGTCCCGCGTGCCACTCGCGATGCCTGCCTGTACTCCATCGAGCCCCATGGCCCGCCTCTGTAAAATCTATGAAGCCTCTGCAGGGTCTGCCCACTCCGTACCAGGATCTAGCCGACGTCTTTTCTGAAAGACAGGCCGAAACTCTTCCTTCGCACCGGCTGCTCGACTGTCCTATTGACCTGCAACCCGGTAGTACTCCTCCCCGAGGCAGAGTCTACCCTCTTTCTGTCCCGGAGACCAAGGCGATGTCGGAGTATGTTCAGGAGAACCTCCGTAAAGGCTTTATACGCAAGTCTTCTTGGGCCTCCCGGGGGCCGTTTTTTTTCCCTTTTTCGAAAAAAAATAGGGAACTCTCCGGCCCTAAAATCAAATTTTTGGGGGACCCAAAAAAAAACACCATAAAAAAACGATACCCCCTCCCTGATCCGAGCTGTTTTTATCGCCTCGTAACGCAAACTTTTTTTAAAAAGTTGGATTTACGGGGAGCATACAACTTGATTCGAACCGGGAAGGCGACGAATGGAAGACGGCCTTTAAAAACCCAAGGCCCCCTTCCCAAAATATCTCGTCATGCCTTTAGGCCCCTGCAACAGGGGAGAATTTTGTCAACGAAAACCCTTCCCGGGAAAACCTTTTCTTTTTTACTCTGTGTCTTTTGTCAAACGGACAAACTTTTTAAAATTCTTTTTCCCCAGATCTAGAGAACACCGACACCACGTCCGCCAGTCCTCAACGCTCCTACCACCATTATACCCCTAACTGGAGAAATGCTTTTTTTTAAATTTCCCCTTTCGTTGCCCTTCCTGGGGGGTACATTTTTTCCCGGTATCAAGGGTCCCCAGTTTGGATCCCCCCTAATTTTTCCAGCGGTCTTGCAGTGGCCCCGACCGGGGGGCCCTCCGGTCCACCCCGCATTTTTTTTGGGTTCGCAAACTAAACAGGCAGTTCCCCCGGGGAAATTTCCCCCCACGCTGGGGGCCCCACTGGTGGCCATTAAAAAGAAAAAATGAAAACCCCCAAACCCAATGGCCCTCGCTAACCCCAAAGAACCTTGATCGTTTTAATGCAGAAATTTGCTTTCAGCTCCTGTTCTGGTCTCGCCCGGACCCGCAGGGGTCCTTTAAGTCCTAGAATTGGACCCCTTTCCCATTGGGTGCCGGGCCTGCCCTTTCCTTTAAAAAATTTCCCTTCCTCGGGGAGATTGCGACTTGGCTTTTTTTCCAAGCCCCTTCACTTCCGCCAAACAAATTACACGTTCGGTGTTTGGGAAAAAACCTTGGCCTTTAAAGTTACCCCAAAGGGGAATGGCGACATTTTGCTGGGGGGGGCTCCCCATCCCATTGAAAATCTTCACCGATCACAAAAATCCCTTTATTTTCCATTTACCTGCTCACGATTGAACCCTCAACAACCCCGGGGGTCGCTTTTCTTCGCCCCTTTAATTTCCCCCTTTCACTTTGGGCCCAGCCGAAAAGAACCTCAGGGGGGACCCCTCTCTAATCCTCGACCCTGGGGGCCAAAGAGCCGCCTCGCAGTCAAAATTTTCCTCCTAAACCCGTCTCCTAAAACTTGGGCCCCCTGGATCTTCAACATCTACCCCCGGGGAAACCTACGTCCCCCCCTGCCATGGGGCCCCTCGGAATCCTTAAGTGGGGACTTTGCTCCCCCAAACAGGGGCCATCCGGGGGGCCCCACAAATTTTTTTACAATTAACCTCGCAACTATTGGGGGGCCCCACTCCGCCAAGATGTTAGAACTTGCCCCTTTCTGTACCCCTGTCCCATAAAAAAGTCCCCATCTCAACCCGGGGGTCGCTTAAAGCCCCCCCGGGTCCCAGAAAAAACCTTGGCCCCCCAATAGCCAGGGAAATTTTTTACATCCTGCCGGCCCCTTTTGGTAACACGCCCCTTTTTGGGAAAGGACCGATAGATCCTCGAAGATGGCTCACTTTTTTTCCCCTTCCGGGTTACCCCTGCCCCACGGCCCCCCAGCATTTTTTCCACCAAAATTTTTTTGGGTTTACACGGTCTTTCCATTGCATTTTTTTTTTCCCCCGGAAGGGGGTCCAGTTTTTTCGAGATCTGGCGGGCTCTATGTGGCAGTTTTCGATTTTTAGCCAGACTTCTCGTCTGCTTACCACCCTCAAACCAACGGGGGGGTTAGGAAAGGGGTTTAAACCCAAATTTAGGTACCTACCTACCTTTTGTATCCCCCAGCAAGATAATTGGCCAACCTCCCCCCTGGGGGAATTTTCAAAAAATTCTCTAGACTCGAATCCACTGAACCCCTTTTTGTCATGGGTTTGGGGTACATCTCCACCCCCCCTCTCCCTCTGGGCCCCCTCTGTCATGGGTTTCCCCCCCGTGGATGCCCAGGGGGGCGTGCCAAAGGGGACTCGGCAAACCACAAAGACAGGCTCTTCAAAGGGCCCCGCCCCGCACCAAGGCCCCGGCCGACGGTAAACCTTTTGACCACCGGGCCCCCTTTTAAACCGGTTTAAAAGGTTTTGGGTTTTCCGCCAAATATAATTCGGTTTTAAAGGGGCCCCAGTTAAAAGTTAAGGCCCTAAAAATTTTTAATTTTTGGGCCCCTTTTTTTTGTACTTCGGCAACTAAACCCGGTTTCCAAAAAGCTCCGCATTTTCCTCCCACTCTGGTATCCCCCCAAACCCCTTTCCCTGGTTTTTTCCCCCTCAAACCCCCTGGGGCGAAAAAGCTTTTCCCCTGGGGTTTTGTCCCCGGGCCCTTTTCCTGGGCCGACTCTGATAAAACTTTGAGTCAAGGAAGGGGCGGCGGAAAAAAAAGTGAGGGGGGAACTTTTTTTTGATTGCCCGAAAGGGGTTTTGGCCGGGAAGGGGCTTTTTGTGGGGAAACCGAGGGAAAACTTTTTCCGACCTCCCCCTCTAAAATTTATAAAAAAAAGGGGGGGGGACCTAAAGGGGGGGGGGATTTTCCCTGGGGGGTGGCGCGGTTTTTTGGCCCCCCCGCCCCCCCGGGGGGGGGTTTCCGCCCCCCTTCTCCAGGGAGCCCCCACGCGGGTGCCGCGGCCGGCCCCCGACCAATCCCCCTGCTGCCCGGGTCACACGCCCGCACACCTTTCCCTTCCCAAAGCTCTGTGCAAAACCTTTCTCCCCGCTTTTCCCGGCCGCCGCCCCGCGTACCCGCTGCTTTTGGCGCGCCTACGGCGGTCTGGATTTTAAAAAAGGGGCCATGACCCGGGAATTTTTTAATTTTCGGCCCCCGGTCCTAATAAGGTTATACGCCCCCTGCCTCTTTTTCCAATTGTTGGGGCGCGTACCTTTCCCTTTGGGGAAATGTTTTTTAGTGCTGTCTGATTACCGGTGTACCATCCTTTTTGCTACGTTTTCCGACCTTGCCTGTTTTTTCCCGCCTTCCCTGACCGTCTGCCCTCCCTGACCACGAAAACCCCGCCCCTGTCCTGACCCCCCTGCCTTTCCCCGACTACGCCCTGGAAAACGTTTCTGTACCATGCATTACCCCGGCCTGCCATGGGAAGAAGTTTAGGGGGAGCGACCTGTTACCCCCACGCCGCAGCAAGTCCATCCCGCTTTGCGGCGGGCTCTGGTGAATACCGGGGGCTACTTAGACTCCGCTCCCTGGCATGGCTTTACTATCATTGCTTGCGGTGGTCCAGCGAATCCACCAAACCCTTACATCTACGGTGTTCAATCTTCGGTATAAATGATGTGTTATCTGTATTCTACAGGTTGATACAAATCTGGCAATACCAAACATGTATGGGTTTCGTTATGTACCGTAAAAGAACCCCAAACATTTTCTATTTTTTCAAATGTTTGCCACGGCGCCATTTTCTGCGACCAGTAACTTTTTTGTATTAACACCTTGAGTGAGGGTGCAATTTTTGTGGGTTCTAGTTTGAAATATATGCAATTTTCTTGATCACCTTTATTCCAATTTCTAGGGGACGTGAAATGACCAAAAATACCGCAATTTTGGCGTTTGGATTTTTTTTCTACATTGTTCAGCATACGGGATAACTGATGTTAGATTTTAATAGTTTGGACTATTATGGACGTGGCTAGTGTTGATTGAACCGTTCAAGGCAAGTTAAGTTCGAGTCGAACTTCACGATTTTTTAGAACTCGAGCCGAATTGAACACTTTACTGTTTGTTCAAGTAAATGTTGGACATAGCGTTCAACGCGCTATTTTAATAGTTTTCATGTCCAAAAATTGGTGTCGCCGCAGCAGTTTTTAGGCGCATTAAATCAGTGTAAAGTACGTCAGATAGTACGATCCTCTCAAAAATCTGGCATCAGGTATACCTTGCACAGTAAACATAATATGCCTAAAAAGGCACGTAGCATATCATTGGTAGCCTATCGAGGCACATTGCGCAACGGAGGCACATAACATATCATTACTGTTTATGTAATGCGCCTCAGCATATCGCATAGCGCACAGCATATCATTTTTAGGAGCGTATAATGCGCCTAGTTTTCGTGTACTGTTATGGATGGTAATTACAGCTACTCCTCACCTGAATAGGTTTAAAAATTAACAAGAACATCTTCTCCCATTAACTTTAATGGGGTTCGAGTCGAACCTTGAACCGAACACACTAGTTCGAGGTTCGACTTGAACATTTTACTGTTCACTCATCACTAGAATTAGCAATACCAATTATGTGTAGCTTTTTAGTTGTTTTATTTTTTATTTGTTAAATGGCAAAAAGAGGGTTATTTGAACTTTGGCACCACATTTAATATTGGCACCACAGTGTTTGAGGCGCAGTGCGGGACTTAGGCGCAGTGCGGCGTTGCGCCTATAATTCGCCGCCCGAGGTAGTGTCCTCATACATGCGGGGAAAAGTCCACCGCTCCTCGCCAGTGTTTGGGACGCAGAGCGGGACTTAGGCGCAGTGCGGCGCTGCTCCTATTATACGCCGTCCGAGGAGGTGCGCTCATACATGCGGGGAAAAGTTCCCTGCGCCTCGCCAGTGTGTGGGGCGCAGTGCGGGGACATGGGCGCTGTGCGGGACTGCACCTCACATGTATTCCGATGCGAGACAGGCTGGAGAACAGCGAGAAATCATTAAAGATATCCATGCGGAGTATGAATAAAAAAATCGCCTTTATAAAGGCGGAAAACATTCTCAGAAAAAGAGCTCAAACCTTAAAAATAAAAAATACATTAAAAAAATCACTTTCCAAAAATCTAGAACGGCGCTATATCAAGAATTAGGATATTGGAAATTGCCGGGAAATACAGTAATTCAAATTCTGTAAGCTATTCTCATTGGTCGGCATAAACCAGCCAATCAGAATAGGAGCGACAGTGAACCATTAAAACCTTTGGAGAACTATTGACCAATCAGAATCAAAGGCGGGACAGTTCAAAATACAGTAAAAATGCAGAAAAGAGATGATTGGCTGAGCTAGCGGGGGCTTGGCTATCTCGGCCAATCAGAGTGCAAGCTACTTTTCCCATTGTAGTCTATGGAGAGATGGGCGCAATGAAATCTTGGCTCTCAGCGCCTTGCGGCATGGAGTATGAATAGAAAAAACTTTTTTTATTAAATGTAAAATATTCTCTGAAAAAGAGCTCAAACATTCTATAAGCATAAATCAATTCAATCCCGAACAACGCGTTTGTCGCCTAGACCGGCGCTACATCGGGAATTGCAATAGAGAGACTTGCCGGGAAATACAGTAATTCAAATTCTGTAAGCTATTCTCATTGGTCGGCAGAAGCCAGCCAATCAGAATAGGAGCGACTAAGACCCATTATAAGCTATGGAGGAGAATTGACCAATCAGAATAGGAGCGACAAAGACCCATTCTAAGCTATGGAGGAGAATTGACCAATCAGAATAGGAGCGACAAAGACCCATTATATCCTATGGAGACGTTTGGACCAAGCAAAATCAAAGGCGGGACAGTTCGAAATACAGTAAAAATACATAAAAGAGCTGATTGGTTGAACTAGCTTGGCTATCTCGGCCAATCAGAGCGCGAGCTACTTCTCCCATTGTAGTCTATGGAGAGATCGGCGCAATGCAATCTCGGCTCTCAGCGCCGTGCGGCATGGAGTATGAATAAAAAAATCTTTTTTATTAAGTGTAAAACATTATCAGATAAAGCGCTGAAACCTTCTCTAAAAATAAATCAGTTAAATCCCTAACAACGCGTTTGTCGCCAAGAGCGGGCGCTACATAAGGAATTGCAATAGAGAGAATTGCCGGGAAATACAGTAATTCAAATTGTTTAAGCTCTTCTGATGTCGGCATAAACCAGCCAATCAGAATAGGAGCGACAGTAGCCCATTCTAACCTATGGAGGAGAATGACCAATCAGAATAGGGCGACAGGGACCCATTATATCCTATGGAGAAATATTGACCAATCATATTCAAAGGCGGGACAGTTCAAAATACAGTAAAAAGGCAGAAAAGAGCTGATTGGTTGAAGCGGCGGTGGGCTCGTCCAGCTTAGCCAATCAGAGCGCGAGCTACTTTCTCATAGAGTTCTATGGGAAAAGAAATGCAGAGCGAGCTCTCTTTGTGATTGGCTAAGTTAAAAGAGGCACGGATATTTGGACCAATGGGAGAGCGAGCAACGCTCCTATGGGTTTTCTAATGCAATCGTGAATAAAACTGTACATGGCCGAAATCAAATGATAATACTGCCGAAGTTGTTCCGATGTCTATATAAAATGAACAATAATATGGGGGTTAACGAAAAAAAAATATTAATTCAATAAAATCAGGTTTATTTCTTTATTTTCGTTAGCCAAGGATCAATAGTATGGGTGCAACGAAAATAAAGAAGTAAACCTGATTTTATTGATTGCGCCCATCTCTCCATAGACTACAATGGGAGAAGTAGCTCGCGCTCTGATTGGCTAGGATAGGCAAGCCACCGCTAGCTCAGCCAATCAGCTCTTTTCTGTATTTTTACTGTATTTTGAACTGTCCCGCCTTTGATTTGGATTGGTCCAAACTTCTCCATAGGATATAATGGGTCTTTGTCGCTCCTATTCTGATTGGTCAATACTCCTCCATAGGATATAATGGGTCTTTGTCGCTCCTATTCTTATTGACCGAGATAGCCAAGCCCCCGCTAGCTCAGCCAATCAGCTCTTTTCTGCATTTTTACTGTATTTTGAACTGTCCCGCCTTTCATTCTGATTGGTCAATAGCTCTCCATAGGTTTTAATGGTTCACTGTCGCTCCTATTCTGATTGGCCGGTTTCTGCCGACCAATGAGAATAGTTTTCAGAATTTGAATTACTGTATTTCCCGGCAATTTCCAATATCCTAATTCCTGATATTGCGCCGTTCTCAATTTTTGGAAAGTGATTTTTTTAAAGATATTTATTATTTTTGAGGTTGAGCTCTTTTCTGACAATGTTTTCCACCTTTATAAAGGCGATTTTTTTGGAATCATACTCCATGCTGCACGGAGCTGAGCGCCGAGATTTCTCTTGCGATCTTTTGTATGCTTCCTCGCATGTTCCATTCTTGCTTCACTTCGCCGCTGCCGGAGCATTTAGACCAAAATAAACTAGGTCTGACTGTCGGAGCTGCAGAGCGCTGCATTGCGCCGCGCTTTGGCGAGCTGCCATTGTACATGCCTCGGGGTTTTCGAGCGTGCCACGTCCCGCCCCGGAACGCCTACACCACAGCCATTGCCTGGCCCTTTATGCGGGGCGCAGCTGAAAGTGGCGAACGCTGCGCCTAACACTGTATCCCTGCGTCCGACAGGGGGATTCGGGCCGGGAGGCGCAGTTTACTCCCGAAAACAGGCGAAAATCCCGTTCATACATGTCGCCCTATATATTTTTGGTATCACTGTAATCGTATCAATCCACAGAGTAAAACTAACATGTCGCGAATACTGCATGGTGAGTGCTGTTAAAATAAAAATAAAAAAACACTACTAGGTTTGCAGTATTTGCTTTACCCTAGATAATCCCTAGATAGCTATGTACACAAAAAAAATAAAAAAAGTTTGGTCTCTCAGACTATGGCGATGCAAAAAACGTGTTTTCTTTTTCAATTAAAAGTATTTTTATTGTGTAAGGCTATGTTCACAATATGTGCACAGTACGCGCCGCAGTACATCGTTTGTCTGTACTCCCGCCGGCCACATAGACATGCATTACTCGCAGCACGAAAGCGCAGCGAATAAGTGACATGTCACTTATCTCCCCTCGAGTCCAATACGATCGTATTGTACGAGCGTGGAGAGGAGGCGTAATCTATAGTTCTCCATGAGAACTATGGATTACCGTAATTTCGGCACGCATCTTGCCCATATTAGAGCGCAAATACGCCGCGAAATGCGTGCCAAAATTGCACCATGTGAACATACCCTAAAAGCAGTAAAACATAAAAAATATATAAACAGAGTAGCGCTGTAATCGTATTGACCTACTGACCTACTGAGGAACGTTAACATAATTTATACTGCGCCGTGACCACTGTACGAAAACACTACCAGATTTGTTGTATTTTGTTCATCTTGCCTCCCAAAGTACTTAATAAAAAGCGATCAAAGCCTAATATGAACTCCATAATGTTTCCAATGAAAACATCAACTCTCGCAAAAAACAAGTCCTTATAAAGATCCGTATACAGAAAAATAAAAATGTTATCATTGTAAGACTATGACAATATAAAAATGCAATTTTTTACAAAGGCATTTCTAGTGTGTAAAAGTAATAAAGCATAGAAACCTATGTAAAATTGTTATTGTTCTAATTGGACTGACCCACACCGCATGGCGAGCGCTGTAAAAATGAAGCACAAAAAACAATGGCTAAACTGTGTTTTCCACCCCATTTTCTTGGCCCAATGCTAAAAAAACTGTGGAACACCTGTGGGCCCAAAATGTACGATACACCTATAGATAAATTCCCTGAGGGGTGTTGAATGAAGAACGAAGTGACTACTGGAAGATTTCACCTGTACTAGTACTTCAGGGACTCTGTAAATGCGACATGACACCCACCAAAATCTTTGTTCCAAAAGCCAAATAGTGCTCCCTCCCTTGTATGCCCTGCCGTGCACCCAAATAACAATTTACACGCACCTATAACAAATTTTGGGATACTGTTAGGCCTCGTTCACACGGCTTATTTCGCCGCGGATTTGCCGACGGATTGACGATCGTCAGTCCGTCGGCAAATCAGTCAGAAATAAGTAACAGCCTATTTTCTATTGATTTCAATAGAAAATACGGCTCGTCGTTCACACGACGCGTATTTCCGTGCCGGATTGCCGCCGCGGATTGACGACGGCAATCCGGACGGAGAAACAATGTGCATGTCAATTATTTACGGACGGATTCACCACCTACAATGAATGGAGATGGTGAATCCGTCGGGAAATCAGTTACAAATACGTGCCACACTTAGTGGCACTTATTTGCAACTGATTTTCAACTGATTTCAGAACGTATTTACGATCGGCAATCCAATGTAAATACGTTCTGAAATAAGCCGTGTGAACATAGCCTAACTCATCAAAGACCGATATTACCCATAGTGATATACAAGAGCCAAAGACTAACACCACATTATGACCACATCTCCCCACCATAAAGTGACTGAATAATACCACCATACTGTTAGTGAGTATAAACCATTACACTAAGACTACGATTACCACCATGTTTCCATATTAATTCTAGATCCAGAAAGGTAATATAGAAACTGAGAATGTGATAAGTAAATTTTAGATTAAGATGGTTATCATTCGGATATTGTGCAAAATTTGATATGGTAGTTACATCATTCAAATTAGCGGGGAATCTTTAATGTATTTATTGTATTGAGTTACAGAATGGATTTTTGCCTAAACTGATGTACATTTCTTCCCACAACGACATAACCCAATTTGCCTGGGATAGGAAATATTTAGCTCCAACTAGAACACTTTTTAGTGCATGCAATAGATACCATTGATGTTTAATGAAGAAGACAGTAACCTTTTTTATAAACTTTTTAAATCTGCAGAACTATATTTCTGTAATTTATAATCCAGTGCTGTATATGTAATACATGTATATAAGGGTTCTAAATCGCAGCTAACCCAAGAAAAATGCTGCCACCAAATTTAGCTTTAAAACTTCGTAATTCATATTGGTTAATAGTCAATATATTGAATAGAAGTAATGAGTCTTCCACATTCATATGGTCTGCTAACTTCTGGGTACAAAACCCCAACGCAAAATCTTCCTCAATTATATTTTGCATCTTGATCTTGAACATAACAGTAGGATTATTGTCCAACTTCTGGTATAAGGAGTTATCAGTGAACAGCCAGAGCATTTGACGATGATAATGTTTTCTAACCAAGACAACAACAGTGCCACCCCTACCTGCCATTTTCACAACTACATTCTTCATTCTTTTAAGTTCCTGTAGTGTGACGCACTGTTATTGGAAAGGTTAGTATGACTCTTGCCATGTAACTTTCTCAACTCACGTTCAACAACTATCTGGAATTTGTCCATAGCCTCAGTTCTGTAATGAATAGGATAAAACTTTAAATGACATATTCTGGGATAATTGATAGGATCTTCTGAAAGTTACATTCTAATCATGTTTAAGGTTCTCATTTGTGATATCTTTGAGATGACATGAAAAATGTATCCCAATGGAAACCGTGATGGGGCCATAGAAATGAATAGGACAAACACAGTGCAGATTGGACTACGTTTACCCAGTTTACTGAAGATACATGTTTTATATATTGAAAGAATAGAATGGTGTACCACTTTTTTATTCTTCCTCTAACAAATCCAGTACATCAGAGGAATCTGTTCCGAACAACTGAAGCGCAAGTGATATTTAAATGGAATTTTCTTTGTAAGGCCAACATTTTATGTCCTAGTTTTATAATTTTCATAGAATAAATCCTAGTGTTTCTGACTCGTGATGTCATTGTTATTAAATACTGAAGCTACCTTGTCTTGTCTAATTTTCCCCTCTTTGAAAACATCAACAGTTAAAATAATTAAACCCAATTTGAAAAATGCAAAACATCTCAGGAGCAGTGTTACATTCTGGATTTGGGTTAAAATAAAATTCTACCTGAGCCTGAGCTATTCAGTTTGTGTTTGCCCAAACTGAATTTTGGCAAAAATGTACAAAAAAGAATCAACACCAATCTGTGGTGAGGTTTTTAAAAATGTTTTAAAGGAATAATATACTATTCTGCAGCACTTCCTGTTCAGGTCTAACGTTACTTCCAGTCCGACATAATTTCTAGTTAATGTAACTTTAAAGTCCCCAAGTTTAGTTGAACCAGTGTCAAACTGAATGGCGACCTATTTGAGCAACAATACTCAGGAGTACAGAGCACCAGTAAGGTTATGCATAGCACAAATTTGAAAGCATAGTGACAAAACAATTGTGTGCCCAGCTCATCACTCACTGCAAAGGAAGCATGAGGGAAAGCTACCTATGCAGTAAGTGGTAAACATTGTTTCATTTTATATTACTAAGGAATACTGATTCTTGAAGGATGGTCTGCAGCAGAAACTGAGCAGAGTGTCCTTGAGGTCAGGGCCTGAAACAGAAAGCTTGATTTGTTTCTCTTTGGTTACTTTTGGGTCTCATTTGTTTGATTTGGTTCTCTTTATTTACTATTAGGACTTGTATGAAAATCTGATGTAGTTTTTGGTCAAATTTATGCAGAAATCTAAAAAGTTCTGAAGGTTACACAAACTATATAATTGAGATGAAAAGGTTTCAACTTGATGGATACATCTTTCTTTAACCTAAGTTAACCATTAAATATTGAGCTATTTAATCTGTTTCTCCATGTTCAAAATAAGGGCAAAATATAGTACACAAACTAGCTAGTATTCATGACTGTATGGAACAGATGCAATGCTTATGGCATATGGTTCATGTCAGACTTAACTTGTCATTTTCACTTTTTATTGCTAATTAGGGATGAGCGATTATAATCGACAAAGTTGAAATCGGCACGATTTTTAGGTTGATCGGAAATTTCCGATCACGCAATATTTTAGGTAACAATCTGCAGATAATCTATTACTATCTCGCCATTTTCGGCACTTCCTGTCATTTTGGTGGCCAGCAAATCAGCTTAGAGCATAGAGCAGGGTGAGCTGGGTGTGCGATGTCATGACTGTGATGTGTATGGTTGTCATTGGCTGGAAAACTCACATGACCTCGTTTTGCATAGAACAGCGTTTCCTGTTCAGCATCAGTGTTTCAATGTCTCTCACTAGAGCAGGACGTGTGCTACGTCTCTCCCAATACAGCTCAGCTCAGAGACACATTTCTTCTCTTTATTCAAACAGACAACTAAGCTTTTAGCTGTGAACATTAGAATATAGGTAGATTAGAGAATTTCAGTTCTTAGTTAGTTAGACAGAGACTTTTATAGAAGCATCTAGTGCTGTATAGCCACAGGGGTGAGGCAGGGTGGATGGAAAGACAGACATACAGGCTGGCTTTGGAAAGGAGGGTGTATATTGTGCAGTCCAGACTCTGCTTTGAACCTGCATTGAAATGGCATTTTTTTACCACTTTTTGGCCAGCACACCCCGCACCTGAGGTGAAATTGTACCTTTTATTTTGTGCATCCCAGTTTTTTTCCAAAGAGCCACCTTGTACTTACATTAGGATACAGAAATTTCCTAGTAACTGTTGTTGTATTTCATTGGTGCAAAAACCACCTTTTCTTATCCGTATAATTTGTAAATAGCTGTTTTTCACTTTGGTGCAGCCCAGTTTTGTTCAGAGAGCCACCTTGTACTGACATTAGGATACAGAAATTTTCTAATAACTGTTCTCGTGTGTCATTGCTGCAAAAAAAGCAATTTCTAATCCGTGAAACTTTTGAATACTCGGTGAATCTCAGTTTGGCGCAGATAGCGCAGTTGTATGATAGTTTGTTGAAAACTATCAATTCCTAGTCCTACTGGGCAGTTGTAAATCCCTGGGACTGAAGGAAGAACACTGTTGATTTTGTCTTACGGTTCTTTCACCAGAACGCATTTCACAGGTATTCGCTAGAAACAATTCTGTTTCTAATCTTAGTTGGCTGTAGGAAATTAGAGGGATTTAAGAATAGCTGTGATTTGCCATCTTTCAATAAGAGACTTTTAAACACTCTTCCATACCTTTTAAAATTTTTATCTTTCTCAACATGGAGCGAAATGCAGGTGGTAAACGAGCAAAGAGGGGTGTAGGACATGGAGGTAGAGGTACGAGAGAAGCTGCTCCTTCCAGTGCTGGTGACAACATGCAAGCCAGTGGATCGTCGGTTGCAGGACCGTCAGGTCTGTCATCGCTGGGTCGGTACCCTAAGGCCGTGTTCACACGGCTTATTCCCGACGGATTTGTGAGCCGTATTGAGCTCACAAATCCGCCGTGAATAAGGGGCGGGATGGGGGCGGGGCCGGAGCGGGGCGGGGGCGCCGCTCCCGGCCCCATAGACAATGCATTGTTTACGGCGCGTACGCGCCGTAAATAATGTGCATGTAACTTTCTCCCCCCCGCGGCGGATTTGCCGAGCGGGGAGGAGCGACGGATTCCACTGTTCTCTATGAGAGCAGTGGATTACCGTAATGACAGGGACGGATTGGCGCCGTACTGAAGCGCAAATCCGGCGCGGAGTACGGCGCCAATCCGTGCCCAAATAAGCCGTGTGAACGAGGCCTAAGAATCTCAGTAACGAACAGCGTCACCAATCTATTCTTCTGTGGTTAATGCAACCTGCATGCTGTGGTCCAGGACAGGGATAGTCAATGTCCAGTTCAACTAAAATGGTGGTTCAAAGACTCCTTTTTCCGGCACTTTTTAATCTGTGGGTCAGACAGGTTTAATGGTCATACTGCGGTCCAGGACAGGTATAGTCAATGTCCAGTTCAACTAAAATGGTGGTTCAAATACTACTTTCTTCCGGCACTTTTTAATCTGTGGGTCATGCAGGTTTGAGGGTCATGCTGCGGTCCAAGACAGGGATAGTCAATGTCCAGTTCAACTAAAATGGTGGTTCAAAGACTCCTTTTTCCGGCACTTTTTTTTAATCTGTGTGTCATGCAGGTATGAGGGTCATGCTGCAGGACAGGACAGGAATAGTTAATGTCCAATTCAACTAAAATGGTGGTTCAAAGAATCCGTTTTCCGGCCCTTTTTAATCTGTTCGTCAGACAGGTTTAAGGGTCATGCTGCGGTTAAGGACAGGGATAGTCTATGTCCAGTTAAACAAAAATGGTGGTTGAAAGACTCCTTTTTCTGGCACTTTTTAATCTGTGTGTCATGCAGGTTTGAGGGTCATGCTGCAGTACATGACAGGTATAGTCAATGTCCAATTCAACTAAAATGGTGGTTCAAAGAATCCTTTTTCCAGCACTTTTTAATCTGTGGGTCAGACAGGTTTAAGGGTCATGCTGCGTTTCAGGACAGGGATAGTAAATGTCCAGTTCAAGTAAAATGATGTTCAAATAATACTGCCTTCTGGCATTTTAATTTGTGGGCATCGGGTTTTAAGGGTTATGCTGGGTACAAACAGGGATAGGAATTCTGTCAGTTTTTTTTTGACTTTTGTTGCCTAATTGTTTTGCCAAGATGTAGAATTATCCTTTTACTGTTGTGGTTTTTAATTTCCCTTTCCAGCCTTTTTGGGGTGTAAGAATGAAGGGTTGTTCCTCATGAACGGACTTGGGTAGGGAACCGGGGACCACCGCAACGATGGAGTAAGCCATGCCAGGAACGGAATCAAAGTACCCCCATTTTCACCAGAGCCCGCCGCAAAGGGATGGACTTGCGGGCGGCTGGCTACCAGGTCTTACCCCCTGACGTGTTTGCTTGCGGGGGCAGCCGGGGTGCACGAGGGCAAAATCGTAACCCAAAGAATCGTAGTGGTGAGCGGGCATTTGGTCAGGGCAGGGGCAATGGTTTGGTCAGGACAGCGTAAGGTCGGGGCAGGCGGCAGAGTTCGGAGTCGAGAAACGTAGCAAGTCTGTACACGGCAAGCAAAAAAACTATCAGGAACGTTTTTTCAAGGCAAAGGCAACAAAAATCCAGCGGGGAAGTGAGTGGGTCCAAAACTTAAAAAAGACAGGCCCGGGAATTAGCCAATTACCGGCGCCTGTCCCTTTTAAAACTACATGAACGAGCGCGCGCACGCCGCTATGGGGCGCGCACGCATTCCCGGCCCCAGGGGCGCGGACCGAAAGGGAGCGCGGTCA
>JAODAL010055341.1:0-24027 GCA_025379985.1 Phyllomedusa bahiana
TTAACTGGACATTAAATTTTCCTTTCCTGGGCCACGCAGGGCCCCCAAAACCTGCAGCCCCCCAGATTTAAAAAGTCCTAAAAAAAGGAGTCTTTTAAACCACCATTTCAGTTAAACGGGACATTGCTACCCTTGCCCGGGACTGCAGAAATGACCCAAAAACCTGCAGAGGTGCCCTTATGGACCATATCAGAAAATTTCTCAATAGAAAAAACTATATTAAAAAAAACCCCTTTGTTTTCCATTGGGTGCTGCTGAGCTCTTCCATTCTACGGGTGACATTGTTCCCGGACATTAAAATGTGAAGCAAACAAAACAGTGTCCCCATGGTTTAACGAGGCCTTTCTGAAAATCCTTCATTCTACTGTAAAGGGGTTGGAGGAAATTTAATGATCAAGGGGGTGAGTCTGTAAACGTGGATCACGCGGGTTCAGCGGGGCGGGCCTGGGGTGAGAGAAAGGGGCTGGCGCCCCGCATTATTAAAACACAGGTTCGCAGCAGGGCCTGAGTTACAGTGGGTGCGGTGAGAGCCAGGGCTGGTGTTCGTCATCTATTAGCCTCAGGTTCGCTAGCATGCCGAGTTAAGTGGGTGCGGGTGAGGCCAAGGCGGGCCCGTCATCCTTAAAAGGGCAAAAAAATCCCTTATGTGCGTATCAAAAAAAGTGGTGCTGAAGCAGAGTGGGAAGCGGAAGGGGGGAGCCAGCCTCCACCTTCCTCAGTACCGCCCAAGACCTGGATGCGCAGAGAAATTTTTCTCCCTCTCGAGAGCGCTTGCCCCCCCGTATGGTCGGACAATAGAGTTTCCCCTTGGAGAGTTGGGGTTACGCTCCTGTTTCACCCAGGTGCCTTTTTCTTGGCATTCTTTTTTCGTTTTACTAACGTATTGGAGAAATTGTTTTTTTTTTTTGGGGTGGTGAATGTGCTCTATACCCCATGTCCTCTGAATAACCTACATCTGTTCAGGTCTTCCTGTACCCCCCTTGTACAATTCTGGAAATTTTTTTTATCAGTATTTTTTGTAGTTTATTTTTTAGAAAAACACTTTTTAAAAAAGGATGGAAACCCCCCCACTTTTGTTTCTCTTTTTTTTATTGTATTAAAAGGGTTGTCTCACTAAAGGGTTTGAGCTTGTTAAAAATCTTGCAAAAAAAAGTCATTTTTTCAAAATGTGCATTAAACATTGTCCTAACTATCCTGTTTTTGACAGCACCCTCACCCTTGAACCCCCTCTTGACAATTGTGAAGAACAAAGGTTGTTAGAAAAACAAAATTTTTTTAAATTGGGAAACCCTTTTAAGTATAGCTGCATTTAAACAGAAACTTTGCCCCCAAAAATTAAATACATGGCCCCGAGCCCTCCTTAAACAATTGGGGAAGAACAAATGCCCGGTCAGAAACCACATTTTTTAGAATGGGGACCTGTAGTATAGCTACATTTCACAGAACATCCCCCCAATAATTCAAAAACTTGCCCCCTTGACCCATTTTTGAAATTTGGGTGAAACAAATTTCTGTTAAAACCCACTTTTTTATAAAAAGGACCTTTTGGGAAAATTTTGCATTTCACAGCAAAACCCCCAAAAAAAGGTTTAAAAAAACATGACCCTTTGAGCCACTTTTGACAATTGTGAAAAAAAAATGTCTGTTAGAAACCTTTTTTTTTTTTAAAATTTAGGCCTGTAGTATTCCCTGCATTTAAAAGCTGAAATGCCCCAAAAAATTATAAAAAATGACTTTAGGCACTTTTTAAAAAATTGTGAGGGAGAAAATGCCACTTTAAGGGAAGCCACATTTCTGTTTTCCAAAGGACCATGTTTTTTCTTTTAATTCTCCGGGCACATGACCCCAAAAAAGCCACTGAAAATGCAAAAATTTTTAAAGTTAAAGAAAGAAAATTTTGGAATACGGTTTCGTCTTGAAACCCTTGGTGTTTTTTTACAGTCCCCTCCCCGGGAAAAAACCAGAAAAAATTTTTCTTTTGGGGAAATTTGGGAAAAATTTAAAATTTTGCAGAAAGGGAAATAATAAATTTAAAAAAAATTTTTCCAAGAGGCCATTTCTTTTTTTAAGAGGAATATAAAATAGACCGGAAACTAATTGGTGACCTCGGAAATTTGGGGGCCCAACAACATCACCCAGAGCCCCCAGGGTGTTTTCCCTTGAAAAAATTTAAAACGATCCACATTATCTTGGAAATGCCGGATGGTTTGCCCTGAAAATGACTCTTCCAGCTATGTGAAGGAACCTCAGATTTGATGCTGGTGTGGGCAGGACAACCCCCTTTTTGGGCGTGGGCGGGCGGGCTCAGGCCATTATTTTTTTTTGGGAAATCCCCCGGGAAAGTCGATTTTTCCCCGGTTTAAAAACCCAAAAAACACCCTTTTGTTGAGACGCAAGATTAGTCGGCACTTTAATTTTAAAACCCGGTCTCTGTGTTTTTGTATGGTCCCTTGCAGGAAAAGGGCGTTGGGGGAGTGGAAAATTAAAGATTGCCAAAAGGTCCCTTTTTTTGGGCTTCTGCCAAAATTTGCCTGTGCTTCTGCTGCCACTACGGTTTTTTTGGCACTCTACTGCTGGGCACGTTGCTGACTTGTTCCCCCCGTGACATTTGAAGAAGTGAAGCAGGGCGAAACAGATGTCTCCAGTTGATCAATCAGCACGGGGCACCCAAATTCCCGCATTTTACTCTCTATTTGGGTGGGTGGAAGGAAAAGGGGCTGAATTTTGCTTTTTTTACCCCCGGGAAACGAGGGGGTGGCCACTCAGTAAAATGTTGTTTTAGTTTTATGGGCCTTAATTTTTGAGATCTTTTGGAAATTAAAAGGGCATCCAAGCACTCATGTGAGGATGGAGCCTTTTATTTCCCAAAATCTCTGGGTTTGAGGGGCAAATTTGCAAAAATGATCTTCCTCTTTTTCCTCCCCTGCCTGAATTTTCCCTGCCAACCTCTTTCCAAAGCTGGAAAGTCCGGTAAGGGGTCGGTTTTTCCCCCGGGTTTAAACCCCCTCCTTCTCCGCTTCCCCCGGCACAAACTTCAAACAAGCCCCTGACTTGCCTCGTTTATGCCCCCTGAGAGCCCGAGGTTTCCGCCTTTTTCACTTGCCCTGGACCCCCCAAAAACCCCGCCTAATGAAAAAACCATAAAAAAATTGTGAAAAATTTTCGGGCCTTTTGGATTCCGGAGAGAAAGGGCTCCGTGGGCCGCTTTTGTGTCCCCCCTCCTCCTCCGTCGTGGTGGGGGAAACCCGATGTTTCAGAGTTTCCCCAAAGATTGTTTCCCAAAATAAATCACCCAATTTCTAAAGCTGACAAGGGCCTTTTTCCCCCACTGAAACCCTTTTTGGGGGCTTTTTTTAAAAAAATGTCAAGGATGGTTGGCAGAGCTCTTTCACCTGCCTCCACTCTTTGGGTTTGGGTCAACCCCCGAGGTCCGCACCGTGTTTGTCAGGCCATTGTCCCTTCGTTTCTGCTTTAAAGGCATTTCGGGTCCCGCCCCCAAAACGCTGGAGGAAAGTGGGGGGTGGAATTAAATGTGTTGCCCTCAACAATGAGAAAGGGTTGGGGGGCCGGGGGGGGCCCAAACTTTTATGCTGCAACGGGAGCCAGGTGGGGATTAAAAACAAGGTGGGGAACGGGGGGAAGTGCAGCTCAGACCTGGGGGGCCTTCCTCACAAAGGGAGTTTCCCGACCCAGGGGAGCGCTTTAGAAATTTTTTGGGGCAAAACAAGGTTTAGGGACATGGGCCCCGGCAAGGGATTGCTCCAGGGCTTCCGATCTTTTAAAGGGGGGCCAGCAGATTTTGACCGTTTATTGCAACCCCCCATCCTGGCCCCAAGGTTTTGTCACCCAGCCCGCGCCCCGGGCCCCGTTGCAGGGGACCCCCCACGCTCCACCGGCGTGTGTTGACGGGCTCCAAGAAAAGATTTAATTTCAAAAACGGCCCGGTTTTTTCTGGGGACGTGATTTCCCCCAGAGGTCTTGGGGAAAAAAAAAAAAAAAACCCTGCACCATCCCCCGCGGTTTTTGAAAAAAGGGGGCGCCGGGGGGGCCTGAAGCCCCAAAGTTTACCCAAACCCGAGACATCCCCCCCAGCTCACCAAGTGAGCTTTTTACATATTTTTGAAGGGCCCCTTTTGGGCCGGTGCTTTTTTCTAGTCCATGTGTTAGTGGGGCGGGGTGGACTTTGCCCCGACCCAAGGGCAGGGCAACGCGTTGAAATTTTTTGGTGCCCCGTGGGTGGCCGGGCCGGGACAGCTTTTTTTTTGGAAAAGAAATGCCTGCTTCCCGGGATTTGGTATTTTGGGGGGAGGCCCAAAGGGCCCTTAAAAGGGCGGGAAACCCCTCTTTGGGGTTTCCAAAAAAAACGGAAAGGCAACTTTTCCCAAAGGGGGAAAAACCCGGCAAAAGCCGACATTCAAGGGTTTTGGGTTTGGGATGGGTTTTTGGGGTTTAAAATGTTTCTTTTTTGCTCCCCCAAACCCGGTAGCCGAAGGCTGGCTGCTAGAAACCCGGCCCCTGTACGGGTGGGAGGTTTGTCAAACTGGTGGAAGGAGAATGGGTAGGATGGGTCTCTGGTGGTGCTGGGCGACGGTGGAGGGTGAAGCGGAGGCTGATCCCGGATCATGACTCTGAGATACATGGGCAGCTGAGGAACGCTTGGTGGTGGGGAAGGAAGAGGAGGCGGAGACAGAGGGTGTGACAGTGGTTGGAAGCGCGGCATCGATATGGCCTTTTTTGGCCAAGTGTTCCCTCCATTTCAACTCATGCATTCGCTGCATGTGACTAGACATGTTGGTGGTGGTTAAACACCTAAGATTCTTCCCTTTACTGATGTGTTTACGGCAAAGGCGGCATATGACATTACTTGGTGAATCAGAGTCTTGCTCGAAAAAGGTCCAGGCTTGAGAGGTCCTGGACCTTTTCGACGGCGATAAGCGAGGAGCGGGGTTTCCACTGATTGTGGGTGGCGGAATCATCTCAGCGGACTTCTGCGACCGCCCTCTCCCTTTTTGAGGCAGGAGCCGTACTGACACTACCCCATCGTCTTCCTCCTCGTCCAGTGATGAAGCGCTCGCAAGCAAATTCTGCTGAAAAGACCACGTTGGATCCACAATGTCGTCATCATCATCAACACAGGTGACTTCCTCATCCTGACATTCTGCATCCTGGAGCTGTGGGCTACAAAGGACAGGCACTGCAAGGTGTTGCCGACCGCCCGGGATTTTTGCCGATTTACCGCCTTCCTTCTCCTCCTCTGATGGCACCAGAAACTGGGCGCCAGAGCAGACAAAATCATCCTCTTTGGCCTCTTGATCTTTTAACATGCCTTCTGACCCCAACCGCATTTTGTCATCAAAGAGGTCTTCAGAAAATGGATTATCCACAGTGGTGGGTACACGAGTTGACATTTGGGCTGCCTTCGCTTCATGTTGGATGGATGCTGACGATGCTGATGACGACATTTGTGGCCGTGACTGGGAGGACGAGGAGGTAAGACTGCTGGATGCAGGTTGCATTAACCACTGAAGAACAGATTGGCGACGCTGTTCGTTACTGAGATTCACAGGGCCCTGACCCAGCGATGACAGGCTTGACGGTCCTGCAACCAACGACCCGCTGGCTTGCGTGTTTTCGCAGGCACTGGAAGGAGCACCTTCTCTCGTACCTCTACCTCCATGTCCTACACCCCTCTTTGCTCGCTTACCACCTGCATTTCACTTCATGTTTAGAAAGGTAAAAATTTGAGAAGGTATGGAAGAGTTTTTGACAGTCTCTTATTAAAAGATGGCAAATCCCAGCTATTCTTAAATCCCTCTAATTTCCTACAGCCAACTAGGATTAGAAACTGAAATGTTTCTAGCGTATACCTGTGAAAAGCGGTCCGATGGAAGAACCGTAAGACAAAATCAACAGTATTCTTCCTTCAGTCCCAAGGATTTACAACTGCCCAGTAGGACTAGGAATTGATAGTTTTCAACAAAATATCATACAAGTGCGCTATCTGCGCCAAACTGAGATTCAACGAGCGCAATAAAACTATTCAGAAGTTACACGGATGAGAAATTGCGTTTTTTGCAGCAATGACAAACGAGAACAGTTGCTAGAAAATTTTTCTATCAGAATTGTTGTACAACTTGGCTATTTGAAAAAAACTAGGGTCACACCACGTGCAATACAGCTATTTAACACTAGAAGTCCCAGAAATTTCGAGCTCCCCCTAGAAGTCCTGAAAGAGGGTCAAATGACCCTTAGTCCAAACAGACAACTCTGATGGCTCCAATTAGCATTCTTTAATTTGCAAATGTGGCCATTGTCTGAGGAATCTGCAGGGGGAAATTGTGTTGATCCACCTCAGGTCTTGTAAGAGAGTGTAAACAAAAGAATGTAAGCTGCTCCTGAGTGTGTCTGCCAACCCCCCAGCAGCTTTGTTGTGCTGGGAATATGCATAACATTGCTAACACCTTAGCAAATTTGCATGCAGCCTTTTGTGCTGTGGGGGATAAATAGGTGACTACTTCACCTATTTTGTACACAAGAAACAAAATGCAGAGAAGGCACACCATTCAACAGGCATTGGAACTGATCCTGAGCAACACCAACCCTTTTGACTCAGATGGAGAAGGCATAGTCCTTCAACTGGATTCGGACTCTGAGCTGTCTTCAGATTTTTCAAATTACCGATTTTTATTTCCTGACTATCTTTTTTATTTAGAACCAAAACAAAATGTTAATTTGAAATTATTTATCTTGCAGATGAGGAGACTCCTCCTCTACCAAAAAAGAGAGCTCGGTTGGCGAGTGAGCCGACAGAGACCGCATAAGATAGCACAGTGTGGCGTGAAGTAGAAGTGGGGAAACGTCTCCATTTAACCACAATAGAACCGTACCCTACAGATGGAGAGCCAAGTGCTAAGGCCAGACGAAGTGTCCGGAGTCGCCTTCAGAGCTTCCTCTGTTTTATCACTCTTGACATGCTTCGTAGCATTCAAGAATGGACTACTCAACATGCACGTCACACTGAGCAGGTGGATTGGTTCATGGGTCTTCCGGAACTAAAGGCATTTATTTCAGTCATTATCAAGCGGGGGGGGGTGACCAAGGTTCCATCACTACGTGACAGCTGGTCAGCAAACCTGGCAAACCCAAGGATCATTGCAACTATGACCCGAAACCGCTACCAAGACATCAGGCAACACCTACGCTTTGATAACATGTTCACACACAGTGAGCGATGAAGACCGATAAGTTTGCTGCAATCTCCGATGTGTGGAGATCGTTTGTCACCAACTGCATCGCATCCTACAACCCTGGTCGATACATCACTATTGATAAACAGCTTTTCCCGTCAAAGACTCGCTGCTGTTTTCTGCAATACATTGCAACAAAACCAGACTAGTTTGGCATCATGTTTTGGAAGGCTTGTGACTTGAAATCAAAGTACATCTGTAATGTCCTCCATATCTTGGCAAGGACCCCAGTCGTCCCAGCGGGGAGAGACTGTCCGAAACTGTAGTGATGAGACTGATGGAACAATTCATGGACAAGGGCAGAACTGTAACCACGGACAATTTCTTTACATCATTGTCACTTGCACAACGACTGCTCAGCCGGAAAACCACTATCCTCGGCACAGTCAACAAGAGTCGCCGGGAAATTCCTCAATCCGCTCGACAGATGGACCGTACTGAATTCACCACTCAGGTGTTTTCAACCACTGGTGCCACACTGACAGTGTATGCACCCAAACGAAAGAAGGCCGTCTACATTCTCAGCAGCATTCACAGCGTGGTTGAGACTGAGGATACCAACAAAAGGAAGCCAAACACGGTCACACAATACAACCACACAAAGTGCGGCGTGGATGTAATGGACCAAATGGTGTGGGAGTACAGTGTGCGTGCAGGAACACAGAGATGGCCAGTCACCGTGTTCTACAACATGATTGACATAGCAGCACTGAATGCTCATGTTCTTTATCAGGCATGCACTGGGGTGCAGGAGAGGCGAGTGGACTTCCTGGTTGAGCTTGCAAAAGAGTTAGGTGGCTCTCATGTGACTGAAAAGAAGGCACGCAAGGAGAAACTCCTTCGGCAACAACCTTCCACACCCAGCCCTGGCAAAAGGGCAAAGTGTCAGGTCAACCATCGATGCACGAACAATTGTGCAACTGAGAGATGTGTTGACTGCTACAAATACACGTGTGGTAAATGTACCAAAATCTTCAAATCTCTAATCTAACTAAATTGGAAGGATCACAGCTAATAGTAGAGGTTTCTCTGTGCAGAAATAGACTAATTTCGCTGAGCTGTTTGGCCACAGGCAGAGCGCACGTCCTATTCCTATGAGACGCTGAGAGACACTAAGGCTGAACAGGAAACGCTGTTCTATGTAATACGAGGTCATGTGATTTTTCCAGCCAATCGCAACCATACACATCCCAGTCATGACGTCGCACACACATCTCACCCTGCTCTATTCTGTAATCTGATTTGCTGGCCGCCAAAATGACAGGAAGCGCCGAAAATGGCGCGATCTTAATAGATGATGCACAGATTTTAACCTTAATTATCGCATGATCTGAAAATTTCGATCACCATAAAAACCTTGCCGATTTCAACTTTGTCGATAAAAATCGCTCAACACTAATACTGATAATTAAAGTGGAGTTTTGCACCTAACAAAGAGACCTGCAGTTACTAGAAAAGATGTGTATCCTAATATAAGTTCAGGCTGCCCAATATCCAGGAAATATTTCAATAGAAAACTGTTAATAATAAAGCTATTGCAGTGCAATGTCTACACTAAGTCTTGGTGAACTTTATCCAGTATTCTTTATAGAGCTTGTCTGTGTTCGCCCGCGGGGGCCGCTCCCCCCCCGTGACTTTACAGCGGTAGATGCTCCTACATAAAATCTTCCAATCTCTAATCTAACTAAGTTGTAAGGATCACAGCTAACAGTAGAGCTTTCTCTGTGAAGAAATAGAATAATTTCGCTGAGCTGGTTGGACACAGGCAGAGCGCACTTCCTACTGCTCTGAGACGCTGAGAGACACTGAGGCTGAATAGGAAGGGCTGTTCTATGTAAAACGAGGTCATGTGATTTTTCCAGCCAATCGCAACCATACACATCCCAGTCATGACGTCGCACACACATCTCACCCTGCTCTATTCTGTAATCTGATTTTCTGGCCGCCAAAATGACAGGAAGCGCCGAAAATGGCGCGATCTTAATAGATGATGCACAGATTTTAACCTAAATTATCGCATGATCTAAAAATTTCGATCAACATAAAAACTGTGCCGATTTCAACTTTGTCGATAATAATCGCTCAACACTAATCACTACGCAACAAGTTGCTGCAATTACAAAAACATAGACAAGGAAAATTTCCAAATTTTGGGGGTGCCAAGTACGTCTGTCTCTTGCCCCCCTCCTCAAAACAATCTGATCTTACCAATCTATCCCGAAGATTTTTATTTCTACGATATGACATCATTGGGGCCAACGAAAATTCAGAGATCTCAGGAAACCCTTTCTTCAAAATATTCCATTCCTTCCATAGACATCTAGCAATTTCATCCCCTAAACAACTATGTCATAACAAAAGGGATTCTATTTTGTTTTTGTCTTTCCTTAGGTGTAAGAGTATCATCTCTTTTAACTTTCTTTAAAAGTGTATGATGTTTCTTCAATAAGGCTTTTGGATAGCCCCTAGAGATACATTTCTCACACATATCATGAACACGAGCATCCAGTCTGACCTCATCAGAGACCACTCTTCTTACCCTTAAAAGCTGACTCCATGGAAGAGTATTAATCATATGTTTTGGATGTGAACTGTTGTATTGCAACAAATTGTTGTGATCAGTACTCTTAATAAACAAATCCGTCTCAAGACGGCCATCCTGAACATATACCAAAGTGTCTAAAAACTGTAAGGAATGTTCAGACACTACCTTCGTGAATTGCATACCAGACCTACAACTGTTCAGATGATCAAGAAATCGTTCCAAATCCTCCAAAGATCCTGTCCAAATCAGAAATATGTCATCTATGAAGCGCCACCAGCACAGGATATAGATGAATAGACACACTCCGCCTCAAGGGATGCCATAAAGATGTTAGCATACATTGGGGCCACATTGGACCCCATGGCAGGGCCCCTCTTCTGGAGATAAAATTTGTCTCCAAAGAGAAAATAATTCCTCTTCAAGACCATCTCCAGAGGACAAAGCGTGCATACCTCGGATCGCAGCCTGCGCCGGTAAGCACCACAGACACAGACTCAAGTCCCAACGCATGATTAATGGATGTGTAAAGCGAAACTACATCAAAAGAAACAAAAAAGAACTGATTAGGTAAAGCCACATCACGTAACTTAAGCAAAAAGTCAGCCATATCCCTGATATAAGAAGGAGCAGACGTGGCAAAACGACGTAAGACCCTATCCAAAAAAATAGCAATGTTGCTAAAGATGGAACCCCTCCCAGATATTATGTGTCTCCCAGGTGGATTCTCCAAATTTATATATATCTTGGGCAGCATATACAGAACCGGGGTAACTGGTGAGATAACTTTCAAAAAATTACCTAGTTTGCTATCAATAATTCTCTCACATATTGCTCCATCAATAACAACATTGATCTCTCGCATTATATCAAACTTAGGGTCACGTTCTAGCAACATATAGACCTCAGAATCATTCAACTGACGATAGATCTCCTTCTCATACTGCTCTTTGTCCATCACCACGACTGCTCCCCCCTTGTCTGCCGGTTTTATAACACTTCCCTCTCTGCTTTTGACAAATTCTGCCTGTCACTAGTATTCCTTTCATGTAAGTTTTGTACCAAATCAGTAGTTAATTTAATATCTGTTTCAACTAGTGATGAGCGATTACGTCGACTATCGTCATCGGGTCGATAGTCGATATCGTCAATTATCATGACGATATCCGATAGTCGATAACAGATTATCGCTGATGACCATTAAAGTCTATGGGAGAGGAACAACACCTTCATTCTTACACCCAAACAGGGTCGGAGAAGCTGGAATTAACATCCACAACAGGAAACTGGATACGTGCTACATCTTAGGCAACACAATTAGGCAACAAAAGTCACAGAAAAAAAGTCACAGACCATTCACTATCCCTGTCTTGTACCACAGCATGACTCTTAAACCTGCATGACCCACAAATTAAAAAGTGCCACCCGGCATAAATTTTTTGAACCATCATTTTACTTGAACTGGACATTGATTATTCATGTCCTGGAACGCAGCATGACCCTTAAACCTGTCTGACCCACAGATTAAAAAGTGCCGGAAAAAGGAGTATTTGAATCACCATTCTAGTTGAACTGGACATTCACTGTACCTGTCCTGGGCCACAGACTGAGCCCCAAACCTACATGACCACCAGATTTAAAAAGTGCCTGAAAAAGGAGTCTTTCAACCACCATTTTAGTTGAACTGGACATTGACTATACATGTCCTGTACCGCAGCACGACCCTAAAACCTGCATGACCCACAGATTAAAAAGTGCCAGAAAAAGGAGTCTTTGAACCACCATTTTAGTTGAACTGGACATTGACTAAACCTGTCCTGTACCACAGTATGACCATTAAACCTGTCTGACCCACAGATTAAAAAGTGCTGGAAAAAGGAGTCTTTGAACCACCATTTTAGTTGAACTGGACATTGATTAAACCTGTCCTGTACCACAGTATGACCATTAAACCTGTCTGACCCACAGATTAAAAAGTGCCGGAAAAAGGAGTCTTTGAACCACCATTTTATTTGAACTGGACATTGACTATACATGTCCTGGGCCACAGCATGAGCCCCAAACCTGCATGACACCCAGATTAAAAAAGTGCCGGAAAAATGAGTCTTTCAACCACCAATTTAGTTGAACTGGACATTGACTAAACCTGTCCTGTACCACAGTATGACCATTAAACCTGTCTGACCCACAGATTAAACAGTGCCGGAAAAATGAGTCTTTGAACCACCATTTTAGTTGAACTGGACATTGACTATACCTGTCCTGGGCCACAGCATGAGCCCCCAAAACCCGCAAAGACCCCCAGATTAAAAAAGTGCCGGAAAAAGGAGTTTTTCAACCACCATTTTAGTTGAACTGGTCATTGACTATGCCTGTCCTGGACCGCAGCATGACCCCAAAACCTGTCTGACCCACAGATTAAAAGGTGCCGGAAAAAGGAGTCTTTGAACCACCATTTTAGTTGAACTGGACATTCACTATACCTGTCCTGGGCCACAGCATGAGCCCCAAACCTGCATGACCCCCAGATTTAAAAAGTGCCTGAAAAAGGAGTCTTTCAACCACCATTTCAGTTAAACTGGACATTGACTATCCATGTCCTGGACGCAGCAAAGACCCAAAAACCTGCAGGGGGTGCCCTTATGGGCCATCATCAGAAAATTTCTCAATAAGAAATAAACTGTATTAAAAAAACCTTTTCCATTGGTGCTGCTGCTAGAGCTACTTGCCATTCTACTGGTGACATTGTTCCACTGTGACATTAGAATGTGAAGCAAACAAAACAGATGTCCCCAGTAGGTCAACGAGGCCTGTCTGAAAATCCTTCATTCTACTGTCAATTGGGTTGGAGGAAATTACTGATCAAGGCGGGTGAGTCTGTAAATGTGGATCACGCAGGTTCAGCTGGCAGGGCCACTGGGGTGAGAGCAAGGGCTGGCGTCCGTCATCTATTAACACACAGGTTCAGCTAGCAGGGCCTGAGTTACAGTGGGTGTGGTGAGAGCCAGGGCTGGTGTTTGTCATCTATTAGCACTCAGGTTCAGCTAGCAGTGCCCGAGTTACAGTGGGTGCGGTGAGAGCCAAGGCAGGCGTCTGTCATCCATTAACACAGCAAAAAATGCCCTTATGATGCAGTATCGAAAACAGTGGTGCTGAAGCAGAGTGTGGAAGCGGAAGTGTGAGCTCAGACCTCCAGCCTTCCTCAGTACACAGTCAAGACCTGGATAGCGCTAGAGAAATTTCTGCCTCTACGAGAGCGCTTGCCCCTCCGTATGAGTGCGGATCAATAGAGCTTCACTTGGAGATGTTGGTGGTTGACGCTCCTGCAAACAGGACAGCTTCTCCACTGCAAACTCGGCAAGTTGCGACCACACATCCAGTTTGGCTGTCCAGTAGTCCAGCGGATCTTCTAACTGGGGTGGCAGAGTGCTGTCCAAGTAGGCCACTACCTGTTGGTTCAGGGACTGCGCCAGGTCCCGCTGCTGCTGCTGGCGACTGCCCTCTTCACTAGGCGGGTGAAGGAAGCTGCTTATCAGTGACTCCAGACTTAGGTTGCTGCTGATGGAGCTGGTACTGCTCCTACCCCCCACCTTCCACCAGCAGCCGCAGCAGTAGTACGTGAGCGCTGAAGAACCCCCTGGTCAGACCTGTCAGAGCAGGGACGATGCCGTACATAGGCAGCGGCCAACTGACTACGAAGGATTTCCCTATAGTATTTTAGTTTGTCATCCCTCTCAGCAGCCGGGAAAAAGGCTCCCAATCTGGACCGGCAGCGAGGGTCCACTAGGGAGTGAGGCAAATCAGCAGGCTGTGGGCCATGTGCACAAGTGACTCCAAGGGGCTCCCTGCCTCCATCTCCACTGTATACTTCCACAGTGCTTGCAGGTCATCTGCCTCATCTTCCTCATCTCCATCTACCTCCTCCAGCTGCTCCTGCTCCTCCTCTCCTGTCACCTGGGTAGAAAATCCACTCATGCCACCAGACAATGCTTGTGCTCCAATGTCCTCCTCCTCCTCCAGTTCAGTCCTCACTGGACTCATGTGGCCGCGAGATGTAGTCTCTACGTCTTCAGTCCCCTGCCAAGACAGATTTTTCAGCATCTGTTCCAGGACATGAAGCAGTGGAATGACGTTATTCATACCGTAGTCCTGGCGACTGACATATAACATCACCTCCTCCAATGGCCTCAGCAAACGGCAGGTGTCACGCATGAGCTGCCACTGGCTGACATCAAAGTTACACAGGGGAGTACTCCTGTCCGCCTGGATCATCAAAAAATCCTTAATGGCCTTTCTCTGTTCATACAGTTGGTCCAACATGTGCAGGCTGGAGTTCCAACGGGTGGAAACATCGCATATCAGAGTGTGTTGGGGGAGGCCGTTCTGCCGCTGCAACTCGAGGAGGGTGTTCCTGGCTTTGTAGGAATGGATGAAGTGCATGCACAGTTTCCTGGCTATTTTCAGAATCTTCTGAAGATCGGTGGAAGACTTCAGGAACCTTTTCACAACCAGATTGAACACGTGCACCATGCAGGGCACATGGACCATCCCTCCTCGGTGCAGCACGGACACCATGTTCCTCCCATTGTCCATCACCATGGTTCCGATTTGCAGTTGGCGCGGAGAAAGCCACACATCAATTTCTTGCTGCATGACGCGGAGCAGTTCCTCCCCTGTGTGACTTCGTTCGCCGAGGCAAGCCAGGTGTGAAACTGCGTGACACCGCTGTGCCCTACACATATGATATGCTGGAGCAGTACTTGTGGAGGCTGAGATGGTGGTGGTGGTGAAGGAAGAGGAGGCGGACATTGGCGCAGGAGCCGCAGTTTGACAACGTGGAGGAGAAAGCGGCGTCCAAGTTGTTGGTGTGCCTGGGCAGGAAGCACATACACCTAGTGGGCCGTAAAGTGCATGTACTGGCCCTGACCGTAGTTACAGCTCCAGAGGTCCGCGCTGCCGTGCACCTTGAAACAAATCGATAAGCTCAAGGACTGGTCCACCTTCTTTTCTATATATTTATGAAGTGCTGGTACTGCCTTTTTGGAAAAGAAATTACAGCTTGGAACTCTCCATCTCGGCTCGGCACAAGCCATTAGTTCTCTGAACGGTGCAGAGTCCACTGTTTGGAAAGGGAGGGACTGCAGTACCAACAACTTGGACAGGAGCACGGTCAGCTTCTGCACCTTAGGATGGTTGGACTCATACTGTTGTCTCTTTGCATTCGCCTCGCTGAACAACTGCTGGGGCCATGAGTAGCGAGGAGAAGGAGACTCTGGACCGGGAGATGATGGCACAGAGAAAAAGCTCCCTTCTGCAGAGGTGGTGAAGTCTTAACTGGCTGCAATGGCATACGTGCCACTGGTCATGGCATGCGTGCCTGCTGCTGCGGCGGCAGGATGGACCACCACATCTGAGCCACGTTTCTTCTAGGCCACCGGATGGTGACGCTGCATGTGTTGACACAGGGCCGTGGTTCCAACGTTAGCTCCCTGGCCACGCTTCACTTTCTGCCCACAGATTCTACATATACCCATATTCGGCTCCTCAGGTGTCTTAGCAAAGAACTTCCACACCGCCGAGTATCGGATTTTTCCGCCAACGCTCCGCACTGAGTGACTACTGCCGCCGCTGCCTCGCTGAGCCCCTGTGCCGCTACTTTCTTGGACCTGCGTGGATGCTTGGCTCCCGACGTCACACTGCTGCTACCCTGCTGACTCAGGGCCACACTACCCACTTGCTGGCTGCCTCCCGCCTGATGCCAACTGACGCCCCCTTCCCTGACGAAGAGAACCCCTTGCTTCACCCGGCCCCAAGTGCGGTCGCACATCATCATCAATTTGTTTTTCACGTCTCTGCTTCCTCATCCCCGGGTCTTGGATGCAGGGGCTGACCCCTCAAAACAGACCTCCCATGCAACCTCCCCATCAAATACTTTGCCCCTCTGAAGAAGCGGGATATTACCCCATTTTTTTTCGCTGCCCCAAGTAGCTCTGACTGCCCCCTAAAATTGTTCACCCCCGCTATATATGCGCGGCCCAACCACATAGTAATCCTGGCTGGGGGAACCGGAGGGGGACAGAGGTGGGTTGAGGACGGGTAGGGGCCTACCCGCCCCGGGGCCTGCCAACAAAGGGGTTTTGTCTGACTTCCCACCACTTTGGGGGGGTTGTCAATTCATCTGGGAATGGATATAGCCCAACCCAAATCAAGAACCTTTGGGGTTTCCCTGAACAACAAAAGGGCCGCAAAATGACAGGGGCATTTTGTGGCCTCACTGATCCCCCTGTTTGGACGTCCCCTTGCTGGCTGCACCTGGCCCTGCTCCGGAATTTTTGCCACTGCCACTCGCAGGTGAAGAGCCTGCCACCTCTCTGTCTGACAACTGTTTTTTTCAAAAAAGCAACACTGTTTGATGGAGTTTCTGTATAGATAAATACACACCCTTATTTTACCCCAAAAATAACCCATAAGAAGCTTGGGTAACCCTTTGGATATAAATTGCGCTCCACAAATGGGCGGAAAAAAATTTACTTGTTTGCCTTTAAAAAAAACTGTGTATTTTACTGAAAAAAAAGCACAAACAGGGTTAATTTAAACCCTTTGGATATAAATTATGCTACAGGGAAAATTTTTTTTTTTGGCGGTGAAAAAAAAACTTTAAAAATTTTCTAATACAATGCAGAAAAATACTTTTTAACCCTTTGGGTTAAATTGCGCAAAAGAAAAATTTCTGCCCCCAATTACCACCTTGAGTTGTTTAAAAAGCGGGTTTTTACGGAACACAAAAACAGAAAAACTTTTTTTAAAAAACCTTCGGATATGAATTATGCTACAGGGGAAAATTTTCTTTTTTGGGTTTAAAAGGAACGTTTATTTTAATGAATCCAACTGCAGAAAAAAACTTGTTAACCCTTGGATTAAATTGCCAAAGGAAATATGCTGCCAACAATACCAGTTTTTCAGCGTGTTAAATGACGTGTAATTTACGAACCAACAACGAAAAACTTTTAATTTAAACCTCGGATATGAATTATGCTACTCAAAATTTCTTCTTTGGCTGTGAAAAGAACGTTTCTTTTATGACCACAACACGAAACAACGCTTTAATTTAAACCCCCGGTCTAAAATTTCGCCAATTAAAAGACAACCAAAAATTAAAGGGGTATTTTTGGGTTTTAAAAACGTGTTTTCTTTTAAATAATACAACAGGGAAAAGGGTTAGATAACCCTTGGATATTTAAATTTCTGAAGAACGAGCAAAGCATTAAAAATATAGCACTCATTGGTGCACACGGGCTTCAGTTTCCCAAAACCCCCCAAAATCAAATTGAACAAGAGAAGCATCCTGAGACAGCTGTGACAGCCCCCAAAAATCACTGTACAAAAATGAGTTCTTTGTAGAATAACATAAGCGCGCGCGTACAGGAGCATTTTCCACACATACAGGAGAGGATTTGAGGACACAGGGGCCCACTTAAATGGGGGTGACCACAAAATCCCCCCCGGGGACCTGTTTGGGGTTTTCACTCTGCAAATTAGTAGCCCCTTCTTCCTCCCAACTTCTTTGCCCCATGTAACGCAGTCTCGCAGCCTTTTTATAAATAAAAAACACCTTCGTTCCCCAAATCACCCCAAAGTTCGACTTCGACAGAATCGAATTTTTTCCTGAAATTCTAAACGAATTCCCTTCGTTAGAACAATTCCCCCACCTACTTATAATAGTGAGTATAGCAATTTTGAGCATTGACTTGCTGATTTATTGGTCCGTTGATGAGGGGTATTTTAAAACCCAATAAAATGGATTATTTTTCACGTCTGCATTAGCTGTTTAATATCTCAAACCCTCAGTTTAGGTTTCTGATAAAATTTGAAACAATTTAGATATATACGCCTTTTATCTTTTAAATATCAGTTTCGTTTGGTACGGGCATTGAGCATGCACATTAAGCGCTAAGCTGTTTCCGCAAAATAGGGGCATTGGTCTGCGCATAGGGGGCAATGGGTTCTTGATTCCTTCTCGCATCTATGATTAAAGACGCTGAGGGTTGATCGGTGATCCCGCCATCGGGTAGTCCATAAAGTTTTAAATTGGTGTTTTTTTTTGTTCATTTTTTTGGATCACTTTTGGTGAAATTGATTAATTAATTATTTTGGGTTATTAGTGATTAGCCCCCTTCTTTTTTATTTTTTTAAAGCACTTGTTTGTTCCCCCCCTTTTGGCATATTATATATATTATATATATATAATATTTATATTATAATAAAAATATATAAAAAATTTTTTTGGGCCCTTTTATTTAAGTTTGACAAAGACTCTTTTGTGAGTCAAAATGTTGTGTTTTTTTTGTACTCTGGTTTTTCCCAAAAAAAAAAAACACTGATATGACGCCATTTGAAAACTTTCTCCCTTAAGTCCAGGGCCCATGACTCCCTGGGGCCCCCTCAACCCGGGTTTTTTCGGACTTGGTCTGGCCCCAATCAAATTCGGGTTGCCCAAAACTGGTTTGAAAAACCCTGAGTTTTATTTGGGGCACCCCATAACGCACATTCCCTTTGGGTGTTGCCGGTTCTGCCCCTGAGGGACTTTTTGGGTGGAGCCCGGGTTATTTGAAAACTTTTTCACAATGTGAAATACCAATTCCTTTTAAACATCTTTTAACATCAGTCTTTCATTCAGTCCCCAGAAAGTCATCTATTAACCGTTTGGCCCCCAATACACCCAAATCAAATGGGGCCCCCAAAACCCTTACTACTTCCTACTTTTTTTACATTTTTGTGGGCCCCTTTTTAAATTAGTGCCCGTGACAGGGTATTTGCTTTTATTTCCCCTTTTTGGCACCCCGGGGTGGTAGCACCGTGTTTTAAAAACCCCCCTTTGAAAATTTTAAGAAGACCTGGTATTGGAAATGGCACATGGTAACAGGCGTTGTGCCCAGTGGGGCCCTTACTCCTATAATATTTTAAAAAAAATAGGAATAGTAATGGGGGGGGGCCCCTTTTTGATTTTTGGCTGCAGGGGGCCCTGAAACATTTTAAAAGTTGACTGATGTTAGCTTTAAGCTAACACTGCCCCCCCCTAAAAATAGGGCCCCCTGCCACGTTTCCCCATGTTCCCCATTAAAGTTCTTGCTCCCCAACCCTATATATGATAGGGTTTTTGGGGCCCTGGTGCAAAAAGTGATAGGGGGTTTTTTATTTTCCATTTTCCCAAAATTTTCAATTTTAGGTGTCTTCTTATGTGTCAAAAAGGGCCCTTGAAAGCAGCTTTTTTAACCGTTTATCCCTGAAAATAGTTTATCTGTCTTCATTTTTTTCGTTACCCAAAAATTTTTTTTAGCCTTTTAATTTTTTTGTGATTTTTTAAGAAAAAGTCTTAAACTAAGTTGTACCACATATCCGGTTACTGTTCTGGAGGGAAAATTCCAATTTTCCCCTTTCACCTGTTTCGGTAAAAAAATTTTAAACCCTTTATCACTTCCCCCATTGTTTTTAAAGGGGAATCAATAATTGAATCGATTTTCTTCAAAATCGGTAATAGACTAGACCTTGGTTTTTTAAGCAATTGCTCATCTCTACTAAGAAATAGTTGGAAAAGGAGAAGATTTATGTTTTTGAAATTTGGAATAAACCCAAAGGGAGACTTATCCTTATGATATGCCCGTGGGCAAAATTTTAAGAGGTTACCACACAACCTTTGTTTTTATAGTTTGAAAGGGGAAAAAAACAAGACGGGGGGGGATCCAGTTAAACCTATTTTGCTAAAGTGTTTTTAAAGTGTTGATCCAGAGGGAAGGGAACAAAAACCCAAAGAGGGAGAAATCAAATTTTCCCCTTTTTTGGGAAAAAAATTTTTTCCCAATTCCAATTTGGTAACCCAAAAAAACCCTGGATCAACAAACCCCCTCTCCAAAATCCAAACACATAACTTGTTAAAAAATTTACACTCCAAAAGCATCCAAACCCTTTTAAACTTGTTATTGCATTAAACCATGTCAAGTTCCTCTGGAAAAAAAGGGGTTCCCCATAGTCCAGCCATAACATTAAAAACCCCTTTCTCTGTTTATGAAAAAACTATTGTTCCCAAGATTTAGGGGAGGGCCCCCTTTATTTCTAGATACGGGCCCCTGGGAAATAAATAAATCTTGAAAGAGATCTCTATAATTGACCTTTTGTTGTTTTTAACTATTTATTTTGTCCCCCCCCCAAAAGTTTGCCTTTTCTCTAAATTAAAAAAAACCGGGAAAATCTTGCTAATCTTTCGGGGAAATTGCAGCCACCCAGTTTTTTTTAATTATTTTTGTTCCCCCGCCTTTGTACCTTTTAAACCCTCTACAATGTCTTTCTTGTGCACGGGTCCCCAAAACTGTACACAATTTTTAAATGTGGGGCCCAAACCCGGGGGAAACTTGTAAATGGAGAATAAGTTCTCATAAATTGCATCTATTTCCCTTTAATCATCCATAAATCCATTTGCCTTGGCAGCTGCTGCTAACACTGGCTGCTAAAATTTTTTTTAAATGTCCACCAGGATTCCCAAGCCCTTTTCTCCATGTCATTTTTCTCAAGCGTTTTTTCCCTTTTTAAAATGTACATGAAAAGGTTTTTTTCCCCCCCCGTGCATAACCTTGCATTTTTATCTGTTTTTTTAAACCCCCATCTGCCAAATTTCCCCTGCTCAGGCCCCCAACTTATCCAGATCCTTTTTTAATAAAACAATTTTTCTCTATTGTGTTGATTACTTTACAAGGCTTAGTATCATTTGCAAAGATCGATATTTTTACTGTGCAAAACCATTATAAAAATCGTTAAAGATAATTTTAAAGAGGATAGGCCCAATACTGGGGCCCCGTGGTACCCCACAGAACAGGGATCCCGTCTGAGTAAGCACCTTTAAATTTCCCCCCTTTTTTTTCAACTCTGAGCCGTTGCTTAAACCCCCTTGCACACATTTTCCCTCCCTTTTAAGCATTCTTGTTTTTTTTTACCAACCCCCTTTTAAGTGGCGGCACCGTATCAAATGCCTTTTAAAAAAGGGCCCAGATATATAAAAATCTGGGGCCCAAAATTTTGAAGCTCGCCGGGGCGGGGGCCCCTTTTCCTTTTAGTTTTTCCTGCAAAATCGCCCTAATTTATGTCGGGGCTGGGGCGCGTCATTTTTTCCTATGTAAAATTTCCCCCGCGCCCTTTCCAGTGTGTTAGGCGCCGTGCGGGGGTTAGGCGCAGTGCGGGGGCTGCACCTGGAGATTCACCGCGGAGGTAGTTGCGGTCATAAGATTCGGGGGGAGGGGGAAAAGTCCGCTGCGGTCGCAGTGTGTTAGGCGCAGTGGCGGGGGAACTGAGAGGCAGTGTGGCGCTGCGCTGAAGATTCGCCGTCCGAGGATGTGCAACTCGTACATGCGGGGAAAGTACCATGCCGCCTCAGCTCAGTGTGTGGGCACAGTAGAGGGGACATGGGCGCATTGCGGAGTTAGGCGCTGTGCGGGACTGCGGCCGAAAATCTGTTCGGAATGCCAGAAAGGCTTGGAGGAACAGTTGATAAATCATTCCAACATGTCGGTGGGAAGTATGAATCAAAAATCGCCTTTATAAAGGCGGTTAAGCATTCTCAGAAATAGAAATGAAAACCTAAAAAATTAAAAATTACATTTAAACAAAATCACTTTCCAATATCCTAATTCAAGAATTAGGATATAGGAAATTAGCGGAAATACAGTAATCAAATTCTGAAAGCTATTCTTATGGTCGGCATAACCGGCCAATCAGAACCTAGGAGCGACAGGCACAGGTGAACCATTAAAACCATATGGAAACTATTGATCTATCAGATTCAACGGCCAGGGACAGATTCAAAATACAGTAAAAAATGCAGAAAAGAGCTGATTGGTTGATCTAGCGGTGGGACTTGCTAGCTCAGCCAATTCAGAATAGGAGCGCAAAAGACCCATTAAAACCTATGGAGAACTATTGACCAATAGAATCAAAGGCGGGACAGTTCAAAATACAGTAAAAATGCAGAATAGAGCTGATTGGTTGAGCTAGCGGGGGCTTGGCTATCCCAGCCAATCAGGAGCGCGAGCTACTTCTCACATTGTAGTCTATGGAGAGAGCGGCGCACTGAAATTCGGCGGCTTGAAGTATTAATAAAAAAATCATTTTGTTTAAGTGTTAAAACATTATTCACATAAAGAGCAAAACCTTCTGTAAAAATAAATCAGTTAAAACCCCAACAACGCGTTCGTCGCCGAGGACGGCGCTACATAGGGAATTGCATAGAGAGAATCGCGGGAAATCAGTAATTCAAATTGTTTAAGCTCTACTGATGGGTTGCATAAACAGCCAAGCAGAATAGGAGGGCAAGTGGCCCGCATTATATCCTATGGAGGAGAATTGACCAATCAGAATAGTGAGCGACAAGACCCATTTAGAACCTATGGGAGAAAAAAATTGACCATATCATATTCAAAGGCTGGACAGTTCAAATACAGTAAAAAGGCAGGAAACGGACTGATTGGTTGAGCCTAGCGGGGTGGTCGTCCAGCTTAGCCAATCAGAGCGCGAGCTACTTTGTTCATTAGAGTTCTATGGGGAAAAGAAATTTCAGAACGAGCTCTGTGATGGCTACGTCTAAAAGAGGTCGCCGTTATTTGGACCAATATGGGAGAGCGGAGCGACGCTCCTATTGAGGTTTTCTAATGCAATCTGAAATAAAACTGTACATGGCCGAAATCAAATGATAAAAGACTTCAGATGTTGTCCCGATGTGTATATAAAATGAATAATAATATGGGGGTAGAATACAAAAAATATTAAATCAATAAAATCGTTTATTTCTTTATTTGTTGCACCATACTATTGATCCTTGGATAACGAAAATAAAGAAATAAACATGATTTTATTGAATTAATTTTTTTTTTTTCGTTACCTATTATTATTAATTTTATATACACATCGGGACACTTCTGTAGTCTTATAATTTGATTTCGGCATGTACAGTTTTATTTCAGATTGCATTAGAAAACCCATAGGTGAGCGTCGCTCGCTCTCCCATTGGTCCAAATAACGCGCCTCTTTTAACTTAGCCAATCACAGAGCTCGCTCGGAATTTCTTTTCCCATAGAACTCTATGAGAAGTAGCTCGCGCTTGATTGGCTAAGCTGGACGAGCCCCGCTAGCTCAAACCAATCAGCTCGTTTCTGCCTTTTTACTGTATTTTGAAATGTCCGCTTGGAATATGATTGGTCAATTTTTCTCCATAGGTTATAATGGGTCCCTGTCGCTCCTATTCTGATTGGTCAATTCTCCTTCATAGGATATAATGGGCCACTGTCGCTCCTATTCTGATTGGCTGGTTTATGCCGACCAATCAGAAGAGCTTAAACAATTTGAATTACTGTATTTCCCGGCAATTCTCTATTGCAATTCCCTATGTAGCGCCGGTCTCGGCGACAAACGCGTTTTTTTGGATTTTAACTGATTATTTTTTAAGAAGGTTTAGCTCTTTATGTGATAATGTTTTACACTTAATCAAAATGATTTTTTTTATTATACTTCATGCGCACGGCGCTGAGCGCCGAGATTTCATGCGCCATCTCTCCATAGACTACAATGGGAGAAGTAGCTCGCGCTCTGATTGGCTGGGATAGCCAAGCCCCGCTAGCTCAGCCAATCAGCTCTTTTTCTGTATTTTTACTGTATTTTGAACTGTCCCGCCTTGGATTTTGATTGGTCATACTTTCCATAGGTATAATGGGACTTTGTCGTCCTATCTGATTGGTCAAAACTTCTCCATAGGTTTTAATGGGTCTTTGTCGCTCCTATTCTGATTGGCTGGCTTCTGCCGACCAATGAGAAGAGCTTAAACAATTTGAATTACTGTATTTCCCGGCAATTCTCTCTATTGCAATTCCTTATGTAGCGCCGGTCTCGGCGACAAACGCAGTTGTTCGGGATTTAAGTGCTTTATTTTTAAGAAGGTTTCAGCGCTTTATCTGATAATATTTTACACTTAATAAAATTATTTTTTTATTCATACTCCATGCCGCACGGCGCTGAGCCCGAGATTGCATTGGCCCTCTCTATAGATACAATGGGGAAAATATCGCGCTCTGATTGGCTGGATAGAAGCCCCCCGACCAACCCCCTCATTTTTTTCTGTTTTTTACTGTATTTGAACTGTCCCCTTGGGTTTTGATTGGTTAAAAAAACTCCAAGGTATAAGGGTCTTTTTCGTCCTATTCT
>JAODAL010055342.1:0-24025 GCA_025379985.1 Phyllomedusa bahiana
AAATGTCATCTGGGAGGAAGTGGATGACCTAGTAAACCCAAAAAAAAATCAAAAAAAAAAAAACCCCCAATTGGGGGGGTTCTAGTCAGCCCCGGGCCCGCTAGATGAAAAGTGGCGTTGTCCCTCCCGGTGCCCCTGCGGGCACGTCCCCTTTGTTTGGCTGCGCCCCGGGGCCCTGCTCCAGGAAATTTTGTGCCTCTGCCATTTGCAGGTGAAGAGCCTGCCACCCCCTCTGTCTGACATATTTTTTGTTCTAAAATGTACAGAAAACCTGTTTGATAAAAGATATCTGAATATGAAAAATTAAACACCCGTATTTGACCCCAAAAATGAAACCCACAAAGAAGTTGGGGTAACCCTTGATAAAAAATTTGGCGCCCACAAATGTGCAGGAAAAAATAACTTGAAATGTGCCGTTTAAAAAACTCTGTACATTTTCTAAATGTAAAGGTTTAAAATTTTAACCCTTTGGGATATAAAATTATCCCAACCGAATTTCTTCTGTGGCGGTAATTTAAGAAAGTTTCTTTTACTGAGTGCAACTGCAGAAAAAAAAATTAGTTAACCCCTTTGGGTGTGAATTGCCCCAAAAAATTGACCCAACCCACAAACTACTAGCTTTGTAGCGTGTTTAAAAATTGCGGTGTTTTTTACCCCAAACCCCAAAAAGAATAAAATTGAAATTTAAACCCTTTTGCTTGTAATTTGGGGGGTTTCCGGGAAAAATTTTTAAATATTTTGGCAGTGAAAATGAGGGTTTTTTCTTGGAGTCCCCAACGCTGAAAAACCCAACGTTTAAATTTAAACCCCCGGGATAAAAATTTGGGCGCCAAAAAATTAAAGCCACAAAAAAATATTTAGTTTTTTGTAGCGTTGTTCCCCAAGGGCCGTTTTTTTTACGCCCACAACCAAAAAAGAAAAAAATTTTGAAAAAAAACCCTTTTTGTTTGTGAATTAGGCTAAAAGCAAAAATGTATATATTTTCCCGGTTTAAAAAAATGCCCCGGTTTTTTGGGGGGTCCCCCACAGCTAAAAAAAAAGGGTTTAATTTTAAAAACCCCGGAGGGAAAAAATTGCCCCCAAAAAAAATTTAAAGCCACCACAAATACTAGCTTTTTGGAGCGGGTTTAAAAATGCGGGGGTTTTTTACCCCCAACAAAAAACAAGAGTTTAAAAATTGTTTTTAAAACCCTTTTGCTTGTGAATTGGGCTACGGGGAAAAATTTTATATATTTTGGGCAGTGAAAATAACGGTTTCTTGGAGTCACCATGGGCTGAAAAACATTGCTTAAAAAAACCCCTGGATGTAAATTGCGCCAAAAGAATTGAGCCACCACAAACAAATAGCTTTGTAGCGTGTTACAAGCGGTGTTTTTTAACCCCCACAAAAACAAAGATAAAAATTGTAATTACCCTTTCTTGTAAATTAGGCTACAGGAAAAATGTATATATTTTGGGGGTTTGGAAAATGAGGGTTTCTTGGAGCCCAACACAGCGGAAAAACAACGCTTAATTTAACCCTTGGATTTTTAAATTGCGCCAAAAAATTGACCCAAAAATAATACTAGCTTTGTACCCGTTTACAATGAGGTGTTTTTTCCCACCCCCCACAACAAGAGATAAAATTTTTAATTAACCTTTCCCTTGTAAATTTGGCTCCCAAAAAAAAAATGTATTTTTTTTGGGGTAAAAAATGAGGGTTTTTGGAGTCCCCACAGCTGAAAAAAAAATTAATTTCCCCCTGGATGTAAATTGCCCCAAAAATTTGAGCCCCCAAAAACCTCCCTGGGTTTGTAGCGTTTTTACAATGCGGTGTTTTTTAGGGCCACACAACAAGAGATAAAAAATTGTAATTAGCCTTTGTTTGTGAATTAGGTTCAGAAAAATGTATAAAATTTTGGCGGGGGAAAATACGGTTTCTTTGGAGTCACCACACCCTAAAAAAAACCCCCGTTAAAATTTAACCCCTGGTTGTAAATTGAAACCAAAAAAAATTGAGCCCCCCAAAAACTACTAGCTTTTGTAGCGTTTTTTCCCAAGGGCCGGTTTTTTTCGCCCCCACCAAAAGAGATAAAATTTTAATTAACCTTTCCTTGTAAATTAGGCTACGGGAAAAAAAGGTATATTTTTTTGGGGGTTTTAAAAAAGGGAGGGTTTTCTTGGAGTCCCCACAGCGGAAAAAAACGCTTTTTTTAACCCCCTGGTTTGTAAATTGCCCCCAAAAAGGGAATTTGAGCCCCCATTTAATATTTCCTTTTTTGGGCGAGTTAAAAAATTCGGGTTTTTTTACACCACACAACAAGAGAAAAAATTTTAAATTTAACCTTTGTTTTGTGAATTAGGTACGGAAAAATGTATATTTTTTGGGGCAGTGAAAATGCGGTTTTTTTGGAGCCCCCCCATAGCTGAATAACAACGTTTAAATTTAAAAACCCCTGGATGAAAAATTGCGCAAAAGAATTGAGCCCCAAAAACAATTATCTTTTTAACGTGTTACAAATCCCGGGGTTTTTTTTTACGCCACACAACAAAAAGAAAAAATTTTTAAAAAACCCTTTGCTTGTGAATTGGGGCTACAAGAAAAATTTTATTTTGGGCCGGTTGAAAAGGGACGGTTTTTTTGGGAAAGTCACCACAGCTGAAAAACAACGTTTAAATTTAACCCCCTTTTGGTTTAAATTGCCCCAAAGAATTGACCCAAACCCACAAACACTAGCTTTGTAGCGTGTTAAACAATGCGGTTTTTTTTTTACGCCACACAACAGAGAAAAATTTGGGAAAATTAGCCTTTGTTTGTGAATTAGGCTCCCAGGAAAAATGTTTATTTTTTTGGCGGGGGAAAAATGACGGTTTTTTTGGGGGCACCAAAAGCTGAAAAAAAACGTTTAAATTTAAACCCCCGGGTTTGAAAATTTGGGCGCCAAAAAAAATTTTGACCCCACCCCCAAAAAAACCAAGTTTTGTAGCGTGTTACAATGGGGTTGGTTTTTTTACGCCAAAAAAAAACAAGAGAAAAATTTAATTAAACCTTTCCCTTGTGAATTAGGTTACGGGGAAAAATGTATATATTTCCCGGGAAAAATTTTGAGGTTTTTCTTGAGTCACCACAGCGGAAAAAAAAAAACGCTTAATTAACCCTTGGATGAAATTTTGGGGCCAAAAAAATTGACCCAACCAAAAAACTACTAGCTTTTGTTAGGGTTTTACAAGGGGCGGGGGTTTTTTACGCCCAAAACAAAAAGAATAAAATTGAAATTTAACCCTTTGCTTGGGGAATTTTGGCTAAAAGGAAAAAATTTAAATATATTTTGGCGGTGAAAATGACGGTTTTTTGGAGCCCAACCACGCTAAAAAACCCAATTGTTTAAATTTAAAACCCCTGGTTTGAAAATTGCCCCCAAAAAAATTGAGCCACCCCCAAACTTACTACTTTTGTAGGTTTTAAAATTTCCCGGTTTTTTTTTTTTACCCACACAACAAAGAGAAAAAATTGTAATTAACCTTTGCTTGTGAATTAGGCTACAGGAAAAATGTAAAAGATTTTGGCGGGGGAAAATTTACAGTTTTTTTGGAGTCACCAAAAACCTGAATAACAACGCAAAATTTTAACCCCCCGGGAAATGAAAATTGCCCCAAAGAATTGAACCCCAAAAAACTACTAGCTTTTAGGGTTTTTAAAATTTGCGGTGTTTTTTACGCCCAAAACCCAAGAGATAAAATTTTAAATTTAAACCCTTTTTGCTTTGAAATTAGGCTACGGGGAAAAAAATGTTTTTAAAATTTTTGGGCCCGGTAAAAATTTACAGGTTTTCTTGGAGTCCCCAAACAGCTAAAAAAAACAACGTTTAAATTTTATATATAGTCCCGGTGACGTCCCCAGAACCCCCCGGGTCATTGTTTGGTTTAAAACTCTGCAAAAATGTCATGCGGGGGCTATGCCCTTTTCCCCAGAGTTCTTTCCCCCATGTAACCCCAAATTGCTCGCAGCCATTTTATCAATAAAAAAAGCACACTTCGTTCACCCAAAAGTCCCCCAAACTTCGACTTCGTTAAAAAAACCCGAATTTCCTGAAAAATTTTAAACGAATTCCATTCGTTTTGGGAAACAATTCCCCCATCTCTATACTGGGAAACCAAATTGCTGATGGTTTTCCCAAAGGGGGGGCTATGTCAATTTAGGGGTTTTGCAGATTGAGAAGAAGAGGACCAAGAATGGATCCCTGAGGAACCCCGACAGCAAGTAGTAACATCTACTATGTTCCAGGGAATAATAGACTAAAATTGAAAATCTTTAAAAAAAAGTTGCATTTTGAAATTTTACCTCCACTTTGTTTAAATTCCTGTGAAACACCTAGAGGCTTAACAAACTTCCTAAACATTGTTTTGAATCCATTAAAGGGTACAGTTTTTAGAGGGAGTCATTTATAGGGATGTGAAACACACACGCCCTTCAAAGCTGGACTGCTCCCTAAAACAATTTGTGTTGCAAATTTTCTCAAAAATGTAAAAAATTGGTACTAAATTTCTAAGCTTCCTAATTTTGGAAAAATACAAAAAGACATTTAAAAATTATGCCAACATAAAGTGGTCATAAGGTAGATGCTAGTTATAAACTATTTTGTATGGTTTAATTATCTGTCTTACATGGAAGACTTTACTTGTTGCCCATGAGAACTAATGCTTCCTTTTCATTTTTCAGAGCACTACATGAATTAAAAGGGGAGCTCTACATGTGGCCCAATGTGTCACGAGAAAACAGTCTCTGAATCACATGAAGTGGAAAAAGTATTAAAAAATTATTCCCACATAAATGTCAGATTTAAAAAATGGGGCTCTGTCTGGAAGGTCAAATTGGTTCTGTTGGTAAGGGATTAAAATTAATCCTAATAGTCCAACTTGCAATTTGTAGTATTTTCCCTATCAATTCTAGAACTCTATATTACCTATATATAATTGTCCGTGATGGAAAAGTATCACAAGTACAAAACTTCTTTTAACGACACTTTTACTTTTAAAAAAATATATATACATGAAAAAATGGAAAACAGACTTTTTGATTCACTACTTTCCTTCATATTATTAAAAAACAAAAATATATTTAAAAAAAACCCTCTAAAAATTACATAAAAATAATATCACAGAGCATATCATGGAAAAAGGGCAAAAAAATTATAGAATAACCAAGTGCAAGAAAGTGTTATAGCTTTCAAACCTATGTGTACTACGGACAAGGAAAATATGCTTGGTCAGGAAGGTGGGTAAATGGGCCAGTCAGGACCTGGTCAATTGGGAAATTAAAAGCATTTCACTTGTGATCCAGTTAAAAAAAAAAAAAAAAAAAAGCTAAAATTTGAGCCAAGCTGAGCTCTTTCGTATCACTATACTGGATCACTATTTTGACTTTCTGCTTCTGAAGATGGAGAGTTTACTGTGTGTGGGGAACCTGTAAGTTGGCAGCATGTGTACAGCATGTGTACAGTGGGGAGATCTGTGTTGCTATCTTCATGCTGTTCATGATATTACACCAGCAGTGTAATATGGATGCCTTTATGTTATGGAGGAGGATGCTGTAAGCAGCAACAGAGTTAAACCCCGTCATACATCGGTGTGCTGTGACTGCTGCAGGCTGTGTACAGTATGTAGTGAGAGACTGAGATTAACCTTTAACCTGGGGTTAACCTTATACAAGTATTGGTATCCTTATCTGGGTTGCATAACCTACATGGGTTTGTATTTTATTGGTATGCTGTCCAAATAACCAAATATATTGGTTAATTAATTCGCCTTTTTTGTGATTAATTTTAAAAGAATTTATGATATAAACATGTGAATCAATTCTTCAGACCTGAACATAAGACTCCATTCGGGTAATTGCTAGAATCAATTTTCCCTGTATAGTTGGTAATAATCTCACCAGATTGTGACCTCTCTCTGATAAGATGAAAGTAAAATCTTTGTCCCTGTAATACTGTGGAAAATCATCTGTTTTCCTAATGATATGGATTTGAGAAAAGTCTTATAATTTCATCTACTGTCAATTTTTGTGTTTTCCCACATCGGTAGGAGGTGGTGATAGGTCCTCTTTAAACTAATTGTCCCATGTTAAACACTTATGACCAATCCACAGAAAACAACTGACTTTGCTGCCATGATCCCGCTCTCTATTTGTTCCTCTACTGGTTTTCAACTTTTTACTTTAATCCCTTTCTGCACTGTACTGGTCATGATTTTTTTTTTTTGTAAAAAAGAAAGTAAAACTTTTGTTCAAAGTTGACCAGTTGCGCTTTTTGAGGCAGCAAATAAAATACTTTAAACAGTATATTAGGATTAACAGTTCCATACTACCAAAGGTACACCATATGAAACAATATAGTTTCTCTTACTTTGATTCATCTGTGTGAATATGCCTTGCGTGGACATCTCAGCAGATAATATCTTATATACTATGGTGCCCAATTGATTGCTGGGCTCATTTTAAATTGCTGTCTGTTTTTGTTTTACAAAAAGAAAACAATAAATGTTGTCTTAAAAACATCCCTGGAGGTGTTTTTTTAAATTGATTTCATAATACAATAACTGCTCCAGGTCCAATATCTAAAGCATTTCAGGCAATAAACTCATTATAATAATCTTGCACTCTAGGCAGACATTGATCACAGAGATCACATGTGCAAGAAGTTTGTGACATGTCCTTCCCTTTAAGGGCTAGATCTAGATCTATAGCTATTTTAAATATCCCTACTTTAAAGTCAATACATTACTGAAAACACAAATTAGTAGCATAAAACCTCTTTAGTCCATTGCATTCTATGACAAGGGTATTGTTCAGTACTTTTTGTGTGCTTAAGACAGAGCCGACTTTTCAGCATTATGGGCCCCCGGGCATAGCACTGCAGTGGGCCCTGCCAAAATACATGACATCACACTAGGCCGTACCTCTAGCCAAACCCAAGCACTTTCATATTATCATGCCATTTATGTCTGGACACCGGAAGTATGCAGCCTACAAGACTATTTGGCAGTTTCCACGTCCTAATTCACACAAACAATTAAATAAGCAAAGCCAACTGAGGGATTCAGGGTCTGTTTCTTGTATTGGGACATACATAGACCACCTGGGGCCCCTATACTTGTGGGGCCACCGGGCAGCTGCCTAGTGTGCCCAATGGAAAAGATGGCCCTGGATTGAGAGACATTATTATTACTCATTTCTCCTGGTTACAGATCTAGCGGGTGACCATGGCTCCAGTCTATGGCTCTATAAACTAGATGCTTTATCCTTTGGTCCTAATATCAGTTGTGGTCTTCTGGATCTAGCAGTGGATCATCTATTCCTCACCTTGGCCATCTCCTGGATCTGACCTTTGGTGCCAATCTTGGCTACATTTCTATCCTGTCTTCTGGACTGTCTCCTGGAGATGACTCTTGGCTACATTTCTAACTAAACCCCTGTCTTCTGCTTCGACATTGTAGCCTGATTGTTCTCCTGATTAAGAATCTTGGTTCGGTTTTTTACTATGCTGCTACTTCTTTAGCGCTACTGCTGCCAACCCTTGACTATTCTGATGAATGTGACCTAGGGAATCTTTGTGCAGAAAGTCTACATATCTTTAGAGGGTTTAATCGTGATGGCTGTGGGATTCCTTAGACTTTGTGCTCACTCTGGTCACAGCCAATCGAATTGTGATCTTTGAGAATCCACAAGGTTTTTGACACTAAAGTTTGTGACTCAAACAATTACATATGTGATTGATCCGAACCTTACAGTTAACAAATACAACATGGGTACAGTATAGGTATCGTTGTTGGACCCTCCATTTAGTTTCAGCACTTACTGGGCTAAAGAACCCACTTTTTAACTCTTCAAATAAATCCAAAATCCTCTTTTTAGGCTGCTGGTTTGCATTTCAGGTTAAACACCTAGGGAAAATAACATTTTTGTTATGTTGTAAGAATGTATTTACTTTTAATTCATGATTAGAAGGCAAATGGGTCGTTGTTTACAATGACAAGCCAAATCACGTATACATAATACAGCTGTATAGGTTTCCTTTTTACAGTGAATGCACTTTATAAATGACTTTCACCAACTCTTGAGTATTTCAAAAGGTTCCTGCCCTTTAAGCAGGAATTTGATCTCAACAATAAATTCAAGTACCAAGATATGAACACAAAAATTGAAATGCATAGGCTTTTTTCTGCTCTATATAGGTGCTATCTTTTTGTTGTAGAGTCTAAAGAAGCATATTTGTAACGGGTATGGTAGTGGATCCACTGGACCCCCGCAAGCGGTGGTGTAAGCCTCGCCAGGGAGCAGAGTCTAAGTAGGTCCCGGTTTTCACCAGAGCCCGCCGCAAAGCGGGATGGATTTGCTGCGGTGGGAGTCTACCAGGTCGCTACCCCTAACGTGACTTGCTTGTGGTGGCAGCCGAGGTATAGCGTGGTACAGAATCGTTAAGACAAGCTCATAGTCGGGACAGGCGGTAAGGTCAGGGCAGGTGGCAAAGAATCAGGACGAGACTCTGATAGACGCTTTCTCTGTAGGCAACTAGCACTAAAGATCCAGCGGGGACGTGCTGGAGGCGTTACCAATATATTGGGTCAGCGCCTGGCCATCAACCAATTACCGGTAATCTGGCCCTTTAAATTTAAGAGAGCTGGCGCGCGCGCGCCCTAAGGAGCGGGGACGCGCGCCTGTCGGCAGAAGACCGCTGGGAAACAGGAGCGTGGCTGGGTAAGTATAACGCCGCGGGGGCACGAGTGAGCGGTGTTTTTTACGCCACACAACAAGAGATAAAATTGTAATTAACCTTTGCTTGTGAATTAGGCTACAGGAAAAATGTATATATTTTGGCGGTGAAAATGACAGTTTCTTGGAGTCACCACAGCTGAATAAAAACGCTTAATTAACCCCTGGATGTAAATTGCGCCAAAGAATTGAGCCACCACAAACTACTAGCTTTGTAGCGTGTTACAATGCGGTGTTTTTTACGCCACACAACAAGAGATAAAATTGTAATTAACCTTTGCTTGTGAATTAGGCTACAGGAAAAATGTATATATTTTGGCGTTGAAAATGACGGTTTCTTGGAGTCACCATAGCTGAATAACAACGCTTAATTAACCCCTGGATGTAAATTGCGCCAAAGAATTGAGCAGCCAAAAATGAAGTGGTATTTGTGTTGTAAAAACGCTGTATCTTTAAATGAATACAACAGGAACTGGCTTAGATCCCCCTTGGATATTCAATGTGCTGTGAGCAGATAGGATTAAATGTATATGCAGCTGCAGTGGACGTTCACTGGATTTCAGATCCAATACCCAAAAAAATCAGAAATAGAACGTTAAGAGAAGCAGTCTCTGAGACAAGCTGAGACACCCCACAAAAATCGCTGTATAAAAAGGAGTTCTTCAGTAACAATCAGCCGCAGCAGCACCTTCCCTGATCAGTACAGTGAGAGCGGTATGAGCTCCCAGCGTCGCGCCCGGACTTATATAGTGCGGTGACGTCACAGAATCCCGCCGGTCATTGATTGGCTTCATCTCTGCACATGTCATGCAGGCTATGCCCTTCTTCCTCCCAGAGTTCTTTGCCCATGTAACGCCATGTGCTCGCAGCCATTTTATCAATGAAAAGCACACTTCGTTCACCCGAAGTACCCCAAACTTCGACTTCGTTCAGAACCGAAGTTTTCCTGAAATTCTAAACGACTTCCACTTCGTTAGAATCAATTCGCCCATCTCTATACTGGAAGCCAAATCTGCTGATGGTTTGTCCAATGGGGGCTATGTCCAATGAGGGGCTGTGCAGATTGAGAAGAAGAGGACCAAGAATGGATCCCTGAGGAACCCCGACAGCAAGTAGTAACATCTACTATGTTCCAGGGAATAATAGACTAAAATTGAAAATCTTTAAAAAAAAAAGTTGCATTTTGAAATTTTACCTCCACTTTGTTTAAATTCCTGTGAAACACCTAGAGGCTTAACAAACTTCCTAAACATTGTTTTGAATCCATTAAAGTGTACAGTTTTTAGAGGGAGTCTTTTTATAGGGGTGTGAAACACACACGCCCTTCAAAGCTGGACTGCTCCCTAAAACAATTTGTGTTGCAAATTTTCTCAAAAATGTAAAAAATTGGTACTAAATTTCTAAGCTTCCTAATTTTGGAAAAATACAAAAAGACATTTAAAAATTATGCCAACATAAAGTGGTCATAAGGTAGATGCTAGTTATAAACTATTTTGTATGGTTTAATTATCTGTCTTACATGGAAGACTTTGCTTGTTGCCCATGAGAACTAATGCTTCCTTTTCATTTTTCAGAGCACTACATGAATTAAAAGGGGAGCTCTACATGTGGCCCAATGTGTCACGAGAAAACAGTCTCTGAATCACATGAAGTGGAAAAAGTATTAAAAAATTATTCCACATAAATGTCAGATTTAAAAAAATGGGGCTCTGTCTGGAAGGTCAAATTGGTTCTGTTGGTAAGGGATTAAAATTAATCCTAATAGTCCAACTTGCAATTTGTAGTATTTTCCCTATCAATTCTAGAACTCTATATTACCTATATATAATTGTCCGTGATGGAAAAGTATCACAAAGTACAAAACTTCTTTTAACGACACTTTTACTTTTAAAAAAAATATATACATGAAAAAATGGAAAACAGACTTTTTGATTCACTACTTTCCTTCATATTATAAAAAAAAACAAAAATATATTTAAAAAAAAACCCTCTAAAAAATTACATAAAAATAATATCACAGAGCATATCATGGAAAAAGGGCAAAAAAATTATAGAATAACCAAGTGCAAGAACGTGTTATAGCTTTCAAACTATGTGTACTACGGACAAGGAAAATATGCTTGGTCAGGAAGGTGGGTAAATGGGCCAGTCAGGACCTGGTCAATTGGGAAATTAAAAGCATTTCACTTGTGATCCAGTTAAAAAAAAAAAAAAAAAAAAAAGCTAAAATTTTAGCCAAGCTGAGCTCTTTCGTATAACTATACTGGATCACTATTTTGACTTTCTGCTTTTGAAGATGGAGAGTTTAGTGTGTGTGGGGAGCCTTTAAGTTGGCAGCATGTGTACAGCATGTGTACAGTGGGGAGATCTGTGTTGCTATCTTCATGCTGTTCATGATATTACACCAGCAGTGTAATATGGATGCCTTTATGTTATGGAGGAGGATGCTGTAAGCAGCAACAGAGTTAAACCCCGTCATACACCGGTGTGCTGTGACTGCTGCAGGCTGTGTACAGTATGTAGTGAGAGACTGAGATTAACCTTTAACCTGGGGTTAACCTTATACAAGTATTGGTATCCTTATCTGGGTTGCATAACCTACATGGGTTTGTATTTTATTGGTATGCTGTCCAAATAACCAAATATATTGGTTAATTAATTCACCTTTTTTGTGATTAATTTTAAAAGAATTTATGATATAAACATGTGAATCAATTCTTCAGACCTGAACATAAGACTCCATTCGGGTAATTGCTAGAATCAATTTTCCCTGTATAGTTGGTAATAATCTCACCAGATTGTGAAACCCCTCTCTGATAAGATGAAAGTAAAATCATTTGTCCCTGTAATACTGTGGAAAATCATCTGTTTTCCTAATGATATGGATTTGAGAAAAGTCTTATAATTTCATTTTACTGTCAATTTTTGTGTTTTCCCACATCGGTAGGAGGTGGTGATAGGTCCCTTTAAACTAATTGTCCCATGTTAAACACTTATGACCAATCCACAGAAAACAACTGACTTTGCTGCCATGATCCCGCTCTCTATTTGTTCCTCTACTGGTTTTCAACTATTTACTTTAATCCCTTTCTGCACTGTACTGGTCATTGATTTTTTTTTTTGTAAAAAAGAAAGTAAAACTTTTGTTCAAAGTTGACCAGTTGCGCTTTTTGAGGCAGCAAATAAAATACTTTAAACAGTATATAAGGATTAACAGTTCCATACTACCAAAGGTACACCATATGAAACAATATAGTTTCTCTTACTTTGATTCATCTGTGTGAATATGCCTTGCGTGGACATCTCAGCAGATAATATCTCATATACTATGGTGCCCAATTGATTGCTGGGCTCATTTTAAATTGCTGTCTGTTTTTGTTTTACAAAAAGAAAACAATAAATGTTGTCTTAAAAACATCCCTGGAGGTGTTTTTTTAAATTGATTTCATAATACAATAACTGCTCCAGGTCCAATATCTAAAGCATTTCAGGCAATAAACTCATTATAATAATCTTGCACTCTAGGCAGACATTGATCACAGAGATCACATGTGCAAGAAGTTTGTGACGTGTCCTTCCCTTTAAGGGCTAGATCTAGATCTATAGCTATTTTAAATATCCCTACTTTAAAGTCAATACATTACTGAAAACACAAATTAGTAGCATAAAACCTCTTTAGTCCATTGCATTCTATGACAAGGGTATTGTTCAGTACTTTTTGTGTGCTTAAGACAGAGCCGACTTTTCAGCATTATGGGCCCCCGGCATAGCACTGCAGTGGGCCCTGCCAAAATACATGACATCACACTAGGCCGTACCTCTAGCCAAACCCAAGCACTTTCATATTATCATGCCATTTATGTCTGGACACCGGAAGTATGCAGCCTACAAGAACTATTTTGGCAGTTTCCACGTCCTAAATTCACACAAAACAATTAAATAAGCAAAGCCAGCTGAGGGATCCAGGGTATGTTTCTTGTATTGGGACATACATAGACCACCTGGGGCCCCTATACTTGTGGGGCCACCGGGCAGCTGCCTAGTGTGCCCAATGGAGAAGATGGCCCTGGATTGAGAGACATTATTATTACTCATTTCTCCTGGTTACAGATCTAGCGGGTGACCATGGCTCCAGTCTATGGCTTTTATAAACTAGATGCTTTATCCTTTGGTCCTAATATCAGTTGTTGGTCTTCTGGATCTAGCAGTGGATCATCTATTCCTCACCTTGGCCATCTCCTGGATCTGACCTTTGGTGCCAATCTTGGCTACATTTCTATCCTGTCTTCTGGACTGTCTCCTGGAGATGACTCTTGGCTACATTTCTAACTAAACCCCTGTCTTCTGCTTCGACATTGTAGCCTGATTGTTCTCCTGATTAAGAATCTTGGTTCGGTTTTTTACTATGCTGCTACTTCTTTAGCGCTACTGCTGCCAACCCTTGACTATTCTGATGAATGTGACCTAGGAATCTTTGTGCAGAAAGTCTACATATCTTAGAGGGTTTAATCGTGATGGCTGTGGGATTCCTTAGACTTTGTGCTCACTCTGGTTCACAGCCAATCGAATTGTGATCTTTGAGAATCCACAAGGTTTTTGACACTAAAGTTTGTGACTCAAACAATTACATATGTGATTGATCCGAACCTTACAGTTAACAAATACAACATGGGTACAGTATAGGTATCGTTGTTGGACCCTCCATTTAGTTTCAGCACTTACTGGGCTATAGAACCCACTTTTTAACTCTTCAAATAAATCCAAAATCCTCTTTTTAGGCTGCTGGTTTGCATTTCAGGTTAAACACCTAGGGCAAATAACATTTTTGTTATGTTGTAAGAATGTATTTACTTTTAATTCATGATTAGAAGGCAAATGGGTCGTTGTTTACAATGACAAGCCAAATCACGTATACATAATACAGCTGTATAGGTTTCCTTTTTATAGTGAATGCACTTTATAAATGACTTTCACCAACTCTTGAGTATTTCAAAAGGTTCCTGCCCTTTAAGCAGGAATTTGATCTCAACAATAAATTCAAGTACCAAGATATGAACACAAAAATTGAAATGCATAGGCTTTTTTCTCCTCTATATAGGTGCTATCTTTTTGTTGTAGAGTCTTAAGAAGCATATGTGTAACGGGTATGGTAGTGGATCCACTGGACCCCCGCAAGCGGTGGTGTAAGCCTCGCCAGGGAGCGGAGTCTAAGTAGGTCCCGGTTTTCACCAGAGCCCGCCCCCAAAGCGGATGGATTTGCTGCGGTGGGAGTCTACCAGGTCGCTACCCCTGACGTGACTTGCTTGTGGTGGCAGCCGAGGTATAGCGTGGTACAGAATCGTTAAGACAAGCTCATAGTCGGGACAGGCGGTAAGGTCAGGGCAGGTGGCAAAGAATCAGGACGAGACTCTGATAGACGCTTTCTCTGTAGGCAACTAGCACTAAAGATCCAGCAGGGACGTGCTGGAGGCGTTACCAATATATAGGGTCAGCGCCCGGCAATCAACCAATTACCGGTGCACTGGCCCTTTAAATTTAAGAGAGCTGGCACGCGCACACCCTAAGGAGCGGGGACGCGCGCCTGTCGGCAGAAGACCGCTGGGAAACAGGAGCGTGGCTGGGTAAGTATAACGCCGCGGGGGCACGAGTGAGCCCGCGGCCCGGCCCATGGGCCACGGCGCCACTCGTCCCCGCAATAGGGGACGGTGTAGGGACACGAGAGCGCCCGCAGCCTGGACCAAGGGCTGTGGGGCTACTCGTTACAGTACCTCTCCCCTTAGGCCTCCCCCTCCTTCTAGATCGGAGAAATTTCAACACCAGGTCACGGTCCAAAATCTTCTCCTCCGGCTCCCAAGATCTCTCCTCCGGACCGAATCCCTTCCAGTCGATGAGAAAATGTCGTCTCCCCCTAATAGACTTCATGGCCAGGATTTCCTTCAAAGCGAACACGTTGGAGGCTTCGGCTGTAGGTGAAGGGGGAGCGACTTTACAAGAGAAGCAGTTCAGCACCAAGTGCTTCAACAGAGAGACATGGAAGGAAATCGGGATCCGCATGGTGGGAGGGAGCCGGAGCCTATAGGCCACCAGGTTAATACGCTCCAAAACCTCGAATGGCGCCAGGAACTGAGGGCCCAGCTTGTAGCTGGGAATCTTGAACTGAATGTATTTAGCAGAGAAGCACACCTTATCACCCGGAGCAAAGGTCGGTTCCAGTCTCCTCTTCTTGTCCGCCTGGGCCTTCATGCGGACCGCTGCACGCTGTAGGGACTGCCGAGTCCGTTTCCAGATAGCTGTCATATCCCGAACTAGGGACTCCACCACGGGAACCTCTCAGGATGAGGCCAGGGGGAGTGATGGGTGAGGATGCTGCCCGTAGACCACATAGAAGGGGGAGGCGCCGGCCGACTCTGACTCTAAGGAGTTGTATGAAAACTCCGCCCAGGGCAGTAGGATTGACCAATCATCCTGACGAGCTGAGAAAAAGTCGCGTAAATAACAGCCTAGGACCTGGTTAACTCTTTCCACCAGACCGTTCGACTGAGGATGATATGCAGAGGCGAAGTCCAACTTCACTTGTATCTGGTAGCAGAGTGCTCTCCAGAACCTGGAAACAAACTGAACTCCCCGATCCGAGACGATGTGTTGTGGCAGTCCGTGGAGACGGAAAATGTGCTCAAAGAAGAGGGTGGCGAGACGAGGAGCAGATGGTAGTCCGGGCAACGGGACAAAGTGGGACATTTTCGAAAAGCGGTCCGTGACCACCCAAATACAAGTATTGCCAGAAGAGGGAGGGAGGTGGGTGATGATGTCCATCGCCACATGTGTCCATGGGGAACTGGGAGTGGGCAACGGTTGCAGCAAACCAACCGGACTGTGGCGGGGGGTCTTGTTGCGGGCACAAGTGGTGCAGGCCTCCACAAATTCTCTAGTGTCTTTGGCTAGGTCTGGCCACCAGTAGAAACGTGAGATCAGCTGATATGACCTTCGGACACCTGGATGCCCTGCCACCAACGAGCAATGTCCCCATCTTATGACTCTTCTCCGAAGGGCCGGGCATACATACGTTTTGGCCCAGGTTCCTCCCCAATGATGTCTGATGCGCGATAGAGAGCATCGGCCTTAATGTTCTTCTCCGCAGGACGGAAGTGAATCCGGAAGTCAAACCGAGAGAAAAAGAGGGACCACCGGGCTTATCGGGGATTCAGGCACTGAGCTGACTGGAGGTATTGGAGATTCTTGTGGTCAGTGTACACATCAAACGGATGACGTGCTCCCTCCAAGAGATGACGCCATTCCTCCAGGGCCATTTTGGTGGCAAGCAGCTCCCGGTCCCCGATGGCATAATTCTTCTCGGCAGGCGAAAACGTTTTGGAGAAGAACCCACAAGTTAGTGTCCTCCCCTTAGGTCCTTTTTGAGTGAGGACTGCCCCGGCACCCACGGGAGAAGCATCCACCTCCAACGCAAAAGGCTTCTCGGAATCCGGACAAGACAAGATGGGGGCAGAGGAGAAAGCTCTCTCCGCCTCCGGCGACCAACATCTTGGATTGGCCTTCTTCTTAGTCAGAGCCACGATGGGAGCCACCAAGGTAGAAAAGTGGGGGATAAACTACCGGTAATAGTTGGCGAACCCAAGAAAGCGTTGTATGGCTCGAAGTCCAACCGGTCGCGGCCACTGCAAAACAGCCGACAACTTGGTAGGGTCCATTCGCAACCCTTTGTCGGAGACGATATACCCCAGGAAGGGCAAACTGGTCCAGTGGAACAAGCACTTCTCCAGTTTGGCATACAGGTGATTGTTGCGCAGGCGCCGCAACACTTGGTGTACCTGAGTGCGATGGGTCGGTAGGTCAGGAGAGAATATCAGGATATCATCCAGGTACACAATGACACAGATGTAAAGTAGATCCCTGAAGATATAATTGATGAACTCCTGAAAGACCACCGGAGCGTTACACAGACCAAACGGCATTACAAGATATTCAAAGTGCCCGTCTCGGGTGTTGAAGGCCGTCTTCCACTCATCCCCTTTTTGAATCCTTATGAGGTTGCAAGCACCGCGCAGATCCAGCTTAGTAAACACCTTGGCTCCCCGGAGCCGGTCGAAGAGTTTCGAGATCAGCGGTAGAGGATACCGGTTCTTTACTGTAATTTTATTAAGTCCCGGGTAATCAATGCAGGGGCGCAAAGATCCGTCCTTCTTCTGCATGAAGAAAAATCCAGCTCCGCCCGGTGAGGAGGATTTACGGATGAAGCCCTTCTGTAAATTCTATCAGATGTAAGCCGGAGAGGGCTAGTCCCTGGCAGGAGATCTATGGGACAATCATATGGACCCGCCACCTCTGCACCACTAGTATACCATTTGAAATTTAGCCATGGCCGAACGTGCATCTACAAGTGTTGAAGATGTGGGCTCAAGGGATGCACAGAAAAGGGAGCCCCTCTTTGGTCGGTGGTGTTTCACGTTGGACAATTACACCGAAGCTGAGTATGAGGCCAAGTTTGTCAATGATAGCCGTTACGCTATAATAGGAAAAGAAGTTGGAGAAAACGGAACTCCACATTTACAGGGCTATGTCAATATGGGAAGTAACAGGTTCAGTGTTATGAAGGCTTATCTTGGCAAACGAACTCACCTGGAGAAAGCCATTTGGAGATGATGCAAGTAATAAACGTTACTGTGGCAAAGGGGGCAACGCCTGGGAACACGGAGAACCAGTTGGCAAAGGACGGCGTAGTGATCTTGAAGCTGCTGCGAGTTTGCTCGTTGAGAGTTCTGGGGATTTGCGGTCTGTTGCCGAGACCTATCCATCGACCTATGTCCAGTACTCCCGTGGATTGCGCAATCTTGGAAATGTCCTTTGCCTTACGCCTCCGTGAGATTTTAAGACTGAAGTCATCGTCCTACCCGGGAAGCTGCTGGTTCATCCGTTTACTATAAGCCACATGACGAATGGTGGGATGGTTATATTGGAGAAGATGCAAAGGGGGAGATGATGCAAGTAATAAACGTTACTGTGGCAAAGGGGGCAATGCCTGGGAACACGGAGAACCAGTTGGCAAAGGACGGCGTAGTGATCTTGAAGCTGTTGCGAGTTTGCTCGTTGAGAGTCGTGGGGATTTGCGGTCTGTTGCCGAGACCTTTCCATCGACCTATGTCCGGTACTCCCGTGGATTGCACGATCTTGGAAATGTCCTTTGCCTTACGCCTCCGTGAGATTTTAAGACTGAAATCATCGTCCTGCCCGGGAAGCTGCTGGTTCATCCGTTTACTATAAGCCACATGGCGAATGGTGGGATGGTTATATGCAACAAATGACTATGATTATTGATGACTTTTATGGCTGGATGCCATATGATGGACGATGCCGCGGAAGAGACTCGGCCTGCTTCTCAGAAAACACCTCCGCAAAGTCCTGGTATTCTGTGGGCAGACCTGGCAATGGCTCTGAAGGAATCAACTAAGTGGTGGAGCGCACAGGGCGTGGTGCAGCCAAACAGCGATTCTGACAGTCCGGCCCCCAGCGAAGGACCTCGCCCATTCTCCGGTCCAGCGTAGGAGCATGATGTTGCAGCCATGGAAGCCCCAAAAGGATCGGCGAAGAAGAACGAGAGAGCACATAGAACGAGATTCTCTTTATGCAGGGCCCCTACATAAAGGGATACCGACTCGGTCTTGTACTGGATGGAATTGCTTAAGAGCTCCCCGCTGACCGAGGAGATCACCAGCGGACTCTCTAGACGAACCACCGGGAGGCGATACCGGGAAACCAGGGAGGAGTGAATGAAATTCCCGGCTGATCCAGAGTCCAGGAAGGCGGGAACCTGAACCATGATCCCCGAACTGGTGGAGGACCGTACAGGCATCGTTAATCATGGAGAGGAGGAATTTTCACCCAGGGATGCCTCTCCCACGTTCCCTAGGTGCAAGCGTTTCCCAGATGCTGGGGTCGTAGAGGACATTCCCAACAGAAATGCTCTGGGCTGGCACAGAAGAGACATAGATTTTTAGCTCGACGACGGGACCGTTCTTGCTCCGTCAAATGGGCTCTGTTAACCTGCATGGGCTCCTTGGAGGATGGCTGCGGAAGTGGCAGGGGAGGCCTCTGGAAGACCGGAGCCAGACGAGGCATACGGCGGGACCGAACCAACTCTCGCTGTTGACGGATCTCCTCCTGTCACTCGGTGAAACGAATATCAATCTGGGTGGCCAAGTGAATTAGGTCACTCAGAGAGGAAGGAAGATCCCTTGCAGCCAGAACATCCTTAACCCTGCTGGATAGACCCTTCTTGAAAGTGGCGCAGAGGGCGGCGTCATTCCACGAGAGCTCCGAAGCCAGGGTACAGAATTGGACTGCGTAGTCACCAACTGAGGACTCGCCTTGGCGGAGATTCAGGAGCGCGGTTTCCGCTGAAGAGGCGCGTGCGGGTTCTTCAAACACGCTGCAAAATTCCTCCAGGAATGTCTGCAGATTAGTTGACACCGGGTCGCTCCTATCCCAAGGTGGCATAGCCCATGCTAAGGCCTTCCCAGAAAGCAGGCTGACCATAAACGCCACCTTGGAACGCTCGGTCGGAAATTGGTTGGCCATTGGTTGGCCATTAGCGGGGATGTAAGCCTCGCCAGGGAGCGGAGTCTAATTAGATCCCGGTTTTCACCAGAGCCCGCCGCAAAGCGGGATGGACTTGCTGCGGCGGGAGTTTTACAGGTCGCTACCCCTGACGTGACTTGCTTGCGGTGGCAGCCAAGGTATAGCGTGGTACAGAATCGTTAAGACAAGCTCGTAGTCGGGGACAGGCGGTAATGTCAGGGCAGGCGGCAAAGGTTCGTGGTCGTAGGACGTAGGTGAGGAGGTTCGGTACACAGAAATCAGGACGAGACTCTGATAGACGCTTTCTCTGTAGGCAACTAGCACTCAGGATCCAGCGGGGACGTGCTGGAGGCGTTACCAATATATAGGGTGAGCGCCCAGCAATCACCCAATTACCGGTGCACTGGCCCTTTAAATTTAAAAGAGCTGGCGCGCGCCCTAAGGAGCGGGGACGCGCGCGCCTGTTGGCAGAAGACCGCGGGGAAGCAGGAGCGTGGCTGGGTAAGTGAAAGGGGGGGTAACCGTGCCCGCGGCCCGCGCCACTCATCCCTGCACTAGGGGAAGGTGTAGGGACACGAGAGCGTCCGCAGCCTGGACCAAGGGCTGCAGGGCTATTCGTTGCAATATGTTTGATATACATCCACAACAATTTCATTTAAATAGTAGCAGTCTGACCAATAATACCTGTAGCATATGATCCTAGTCTAGCCTTAGGTTTAATACCACCAATATATGGTTATATACTTTCATAGTATGGCTAAAAAAGGCATATCCACATAGTTTACTGAAGAGATGTACAGTAAAATCAGGGATCTTTGGCTTTTGATTGAAATTTCAGGATGAACATAAAATTTCTTTAAATATTTTTTAAATGAACTAAATGAGACCAACTTAAGTCTAGAATGCACATGTCCAGGAGACCCGTGCCCACCTAGGGGTCAAAATCCCTGAATCGCCCATTTAATTTAGGGGATCAATTTGAATCAGGATTTAAACAGTCCTCCTCATCATGCTGTTCACATTTTAACATGACACCAAGCCAACACCCTATAATTGAACAACAGGTAACTTGGTATTGCGATACAGAGAGACTGGACGATACAAAGAAAGGCAAAGAAGTGGAAGTCTTGTGGCTACATCACACACTGATGACTGCTTCATTGTAAACAATGCCCTGCTGGGATGATGAATACCTCACTTCACCAGACTTGTTTAAGGGAGGTTAGAGGCAACCAAGTGTTACTTCATACCATTTGTAACCATTTACATCAGTGTGGATCAAAATTCAAAGAAATTCTATTTGTCTACATAAGCATTGATGTTATTTAATTTGCAGGCCATTTCACAGATTCACAGTTCTTACAGTATATGTCGTGTTGCCTTTGATGATTTTTTTTTTTTTCTTCACCATATGAAGAAAGCGCCCCTTATCTTTTAAGTTGATATTACATAAAACAGCTTTTCACCTTGTTGTATGGACAAACCATTTACAGTTGCTACAGGAAGTGAACCTTTGGAATCATCTGGATTTCAAAAGTGATTACTTATAAAATGTGATTTGTTATTTACACTATTTTATTAGAAACACCCATATAGAAGCATGTTTAACCTTCTGGTCTTCAGAAGCACAGCAGTTCTTTGTGACATAGATTCCACTAAGTGTTGAAACTATTCTGCAGGAATATTGGTGGACAGGATAGTTTCTGCAGTTTTAGAGGGAGGTACGACTGATTTGAACCCCTTTTTGTATTTTTAGTGCAGTTCTATGGTTTCCCCTTAGAGCTTGTTTGAATTCCCCTGAACACGCAGGGACCCATAAGTCTCTATACACCTTTATGGTGCTCTCCCCAACCAAAAACATTAACCCTCTAAAGCTACACCAAAGGCCTCAGTCTTAAAATTCTCATTTATGTCTTAAGGCCCTTTAATATGTCAGATGTGACTGTAAGTCATATCACTTCTAATAAGTGAAGCGTAAACCTGGTGTCATGGTGCAGTGTTCTGCTATAAGTGTCTATCTGTCATTATCCTGGGATATCTCATGATCCACTAACTTGTGTTTAGACACTAATAGGGGAAAATTACTAGGCACAGAATTATTCTGATCCTCTACTATGTTGACATTTTTTTAGGTGTTGAAATATAATGCACAGTAAAATGACACAAAGCAATAGGGTAGAAACTACAAAAGAATCTTGAGCTGCTAAGGTGTGGAGAATTGTTTGCCTCAGATTGTTTTTCTTAACCTTAGAATAACCTTGTTTCTCTCTTTCTGGAAAACCTATTTATAAACTGCATATCTGTATTTGGCTTTATCCAGCTGCTCTAATCAAAAGAGAGACAAAAGAACAGCCCACACATGTAACATTAGGGATTTGGTGCAAGATGTCAGAATCTGGGTCAATCTCTGTAGTCGAGTCACATAAAACATAACTAAAGATGGTAATGGTATTTTTGACGTCTCTGTCCTTTATCATGAAAAGGAAACGCCAAAGAAACAGAAACCAAGCAAACAAGAAATCAAGTGTAAGAAGATATTCGCTTTCTAGACTGGTCCTGTTGGCATTTTAAAGTGCTACAGTATCTCACAAAAGTAAGTACACCTTTTTAAATATTGTATTATATATTTTCATTGAACAACACTGAAGATGTAACATTTTTATACAATGTAAAGTAGTCAGTGTACAGCTTGTGTAGAAGTGTAAATTTGGTGTGCCCTCAAAATAACTAAACACACAGCCATCAATGTCAAAACCGCTGGCAACAAAAGTAAGTACATCCCTACGTAAAAATGGACAAATTCAATGTCCAATGTTCCAGTTTCCCTCCAGAATGTTATGTGATTCCTTAGGCTAGGTTCACACTGTGTATTTGCAGGGCATAATTACGCCCAGCAATTACGCTGTGTGGCCGGGGGCGGGGCGGGAGCGGGGGCGGATGCGGGGGGTCGGCACCTCGCCGGCCCATAGACATTCATTACCAGCGGCGCGTATACGCTGCAGGTAATTCACATGTCAATTATCTCCCCGCCCGGCGGAGTCGCCGAGCTGGAGGAGGAGACGTAATCCATAGTTCTCTATAAGAACTGTGGATAACCGTAATGACTTGGACGTATTCCAGCCGTAATTTGCGCACTCCGGCGCGTGATTACGGACTGAAATACATCCAATTTTCAAACCGTGTGAACATGGCCTTAGTGTTACAAGGTCTCAGGTGTGAATGGGGAGCAGGTGTGTAAAATTTGATGTTAACGCTCTCACACTCTCTCATGCTGGTCACTAGAAGTTCAATATAGCAACTCATGGCAAATAACTGTCTGAAGAACTAAAAAAAAATATTTTGTTGCTCTACATAAAAATGGCCTAGGCTGTAAGAAGATTGCCAAAACCCTGAAACCGAGCTGCAGCATGATGGTCAAGACCATACAATGGTTTATCAAGACAAGTTCCATTCAGAACAGGCCTCACCATAGTCAACCAAGAGGCTGAGTGCACATGCTCAGCATCATATTCAGAGATTGTCTTTTCAAAATAGTTGTATGAGTGTTGCCAGTATTTCTGCAGAGGTTAAAAGAGTGAGGGGTCATCCTGTTATTGCTCAGACCGTATGCTGCACGTTGCATCATATTGGTCTGCATGGCTGTTGTCGCCCTAGAAGGAAGCCTCTTCTAAAGATGATGCAAAAGAAAGCCTGAAATAGTTTGCTGAAGAAAAGCAGACTAAGGGCATTGATTACTGGAACTATGTCCTATGGTTTGATGAGACCAAGATAAACTTATTTGTTTCAGATGATGTCAAGCATGTGTGGCGGCAACCAGGTGAAAAGTACAGACAAGTGTTTCTTGCTTACAGTCAAGTATGGTGGTGGGATTGTCATGGTTTGATGCTGCATGAGTGCTGCCAACTGTGGGGAGCTACAGTTCATTGAGGAAACCATGCAAGCCAACATACACTGTGACATGTTGTACTGTGACAGAAGGGAGGGTATCATGCTCTGCTTCAGTATGTACTGTGACATACTGAAGCAGAGCATTATCTTCTTCCTTCTGGGCCACAGGTCAGTATTCCAACATGATAACGACCCCAAACACACCTCCAAGAAGATCACTGTCTTGCTAAAGAAAATTAGGGTAAAGGAGCTGGATTGGCCAAGCATTTCTCCAGACTTAAACCCTAGTGAGCATCTTTGGGGCATCGTCAAACGGAGTGAAGCAAAGTAAGGTCTCTAACATCCAACAGCTCTGTGATGTTGTCATGGAGGAGTGGAAGAGGATTCCAATGGCAACCTGTGCAGCTTTAGTGAACTCCATGTCCAAGAAGGAAGGGCTTGACAATAATGGTGGCCACTCAAAATATTGACACTATGGGCACAATTTGTCCATTTTCACTTAGGGGTGTACTCACTTTTGTTGTCAGCAGTTTAGACATTGTAGAGCTATTTTAAGGGCACACCAAATTTACACTATTATACAAGCTGTACACAAACTACTTTACATTGCATCAAAGTGTCATATCTTCAGTGTTGTCCCATGAAAATAAATAAAACAATATTTACAAAAATGTGAGGGGTGTACTCACTTTTGTGAGATACTATATATATCCAAATCTGTGATCTTATCATATGAAGTACTCTTGCGTAATAAAGTTGGTATCTATATCAAGTGCTTATTCTTTTTTTTAAAAAGGG